>WBNP01002662.1:732675-746643 GCA_013401095.1 Passerina amoena | reverse complement strand
TGTATTATTCACCAGAAATTACAGATAACATAAAGAGTCTGGCTGCATCTCCTTACACCTCCCCACCAGGCAGCTGTAGGCAGCAATAACATTTCATTCTTCTTATTTTTCCACCTATTTTTGTTTAGATTAATATGTGTGAGATAAAAACGGGTGTAGTATGTAATAATTTATGAGTCTCATGAGGGAATCTTGGAATGAAGTCCTACAGAGAGCTGAAAATGGAAGCTCAGTCTGAAACTCAGCCCTTGATTCTCTGTAGAAACACTTCTGAAAACTAAAACCACTGAAGACAAAAATAGGAGCTTCACTGAAGAGCAGTAAACACAGACAAAAGCTTTCAATGACTATTCAGAGATTCAGTCCACAGTCAGTGCTCTGTGTGTGCAGAGCATTTACTCCAGAAATGACTGTAAGAGTGCCAGGAGATGAGAGCGTTCAGGAAAATGTGGCTTTACTTGGAAGATTTTTGATATTTTCTTCCCAAAAGTATCATGTGAGGTGTGGTGGTTTCCAAGTTCACCTGTTACAGTCTCTAAGACTTCACTGTTTGATCCATTGCCTTTTCTCTGCAGAGAAATAATGTTAACAGGCAAATAATTATATTTTCAGCATGCCAAAAGTGATGTGCTCTGCTGTCTGCTTTAGCGAGGTCAGATATTAAATCAACAGAATCAAATTAAGATGTGATTTTTGAGTGGCTTAGACACCAAATCAAATTCGCTTAGATGAGTCTTGGATTTTTAATAAACCTATCAAAAAAAGTTGAGGAATTAATAGAAGGAAATAATTCAGATGAAGAACAGATCTCATACTAGCAAAGTTTGTAAGGGTTTTTGAAATTCTTTTTGCTGTTTGAGCCCTGCATGTATTCCTTTCTATGGCTCAGGCTGGAGAAGATCATTGTCAGACCTCCTGCAAACAATGCTCATGCCTGCAGAGAAGTCATCAAGAATTCAAATCTGTAGAAACCTTTTTGAAAGGGGTTAATTTTAATGTTTTTCTGGGCTGAAGAACTATGAAAACAGGGAACAGTTTTGTGATTTCACAAAACTGATTTCAGATTTTGATGTTCCACCCAAGGGGCTCTTCCAGCAGATCTCCCCTGGGCTGTCCTTGCTCAGGGGGCCAAGAAAGGAACACCAGAGAATTCAGAGGAGCTCCTGCTGGTTTCTCTCTCATCATTACTGCCCAGCTAAGATCAATGAAGAGCACAGGAGTTCCTCTTTGCACCTTTGCCCTCCCACTCCACTTCTGCTGATGGCCAGGACGCTGAAATAGCCAAAGAAATTCTTTGCTGTCCCAAAGGCCATCCTGGCTCAGCCACTGCCCAGATCCTGGGCACAGCAGGTTTTATGAAGGGTTCACAGCATAAATAAACCATTAAATGGTTCAGCTCCAGGACAGCCTCCAGAACTTTCCAAGCAGCCATCAGGGCATTCTGTGCCAATCTGCCCTGTGGAGATGTTTATAAAAGGCTCTTTTGCAGAGGACAATATATTGGCTCCTTCAGGGAGGCAAAAATGAATAAGATTTGTCACAGTGTGGAGCCTTAAGAGTACAAAAGCTGATATATATTAATACATTATGATGAATTACCATGGAGGAAAAGCAGAGGACATCTAAACATGTTTTGGTTTATGTTAGATTTTGGTAAAATAATTCTGGAAGCATTAATAAAACCTCCTCTTTTTCACAGTGGACTACATTCTGGGGTTTGAGGGTTGTATTTTTAGTTTGCTTTCCTTTGCTTTTTCTTTTAATAAATTTCTAGATTGCGATGATTTTACTCATTTTTTACTCTGGATATCATCAATCAGAATAACTAAGAAACCTGAGGGAAAAAAAATATCATTTATGCCAACCACTATTAGGCTGCTTTATTGAAAGTAATTACAATGAAAGTAAACAAAGAAAATAATAATTTGCTTGCCAAAACAGCTTCTGGCAGTGGCCTACTTGAGAATTAAGAGATTAACTGTGAGTAAAAACAAAAAAAAAAAAAACCCAACACCTGTGTATATTGGTCTAGTAATTTTGAATCAGGGTTTTTATATGACATTTGCAGAGGAAAAATGTTTACTTTAGCTTAAAACTCAGTGTCACTGGGATGGAGCTTTTTCTCAAGGAGATTTATGCATGAAATTCAAACATAGTTAAAATTTTGCTTTTATGGTTTATGTAAGCCATGTGCAGAAACCTACATTTTCAGGTGTTAACTTATTCATAGGTATTTTTAGCTTTTCATTGGTGTAAGGGAACATTTTCAGAGCTACAAGTGAGGTTTGTTTTAAAATCCACCCAAGAAGTATCAGTATGCACTTTTTTGGGGTTGATGAAAAAGAGACATGCCAGCATCTTTGTGTAAAAGCATTTTAGTTTGAAATATTGCAGAGAATTTCCAAAAGCCAGGAAGATTTTACTTCTTTATATGTGACAGAGAATCTACCCTTGAAGATGCAATAAGAGGGGAAAGGAAAAGCAACTTCCTATGCAGGAAATGAGATTAAAACATTGCAAGATCCTACCCAAAAATGCCACAGACATAAGGCAGATGGCAAAGGTGAGGAACCTTCCCTTTCCTCTGCAGAACCATCCTGAAAATGTGGAATTCACATTTTTGACACTGATAGATCCTGCACACAATGCTAAGTCTCTAAAGGAAGAAATGGAGAATCTGATCAGGCAGCAGGGTTTTCTTTTGGGGTCTTCCTTTCCCAAGCCCAGGTGTGGAGAGCACCTCTGTTCACAGGAGGTCAGAACAGGAGGTTTCTCAAGGAGGGAGCCCAGCCTGCCAGTCAGGGAGCAAACTTCTCTGTGCCTGCTTCCCCCTTTATTAGAGCGGAGAAAAATGACAAGAAAATGGGACGTGAAGTAACTGCAAAACTTGAGCAGACATTGTCCTTCCTCACAGACGAGGGGAGGCACACGCAGCATTTCCAAGAAACACTTGCACAGTGTATTTCTGGAAAATAACAGCCAGAGACAGAGAATTTGTAACCTCCCTACTGAGGCCACTGCTTATCTGTTCTCACCACTGAGAAAGTTTTTCCTGATGTCTGTTCTCTGCTACAATTTAAACCCATTATTTCTTGCCATTTCCAACATGCCTGTGAAAAACAATTTACTTATCTCCTGTTTGCATCATGTTAAGGTTAAAACTTCACTTTTAAGACTAAGCCTTTCAGTTTTTCCTGTACACTTCTGGTTTTGCTTGCTCCTCTCTGGCCTGTCTACCTTTTGAAGTGATGTGGCCAAGTTAAACACATTGCCCCAGGTGAGGCTTTATTAAAGTAAAAGCTGCTGAAGTGCTGCACCAATGTATGAAATCTGTTGGGCTTTCCATCAAAACACATATGGGAGTATACAAACATTTTTTTTTCTCTGTGTAAGCAGAGGCTTGAGGATGCATCAGACAAGGGCAAAACCTGCATTTCTCCATAGCAGAACAGAATGTCTCTACACCAGAACAACAGAATGGGATGGAACACTTTCTGTCCCTATAATTTTTGTTAAAAAAGCAGCAAACCAGCAACATGCAACTCCATAGCCACAAAGATCCTTCATTCACCTCCTGCTAAAAGTTTACCTGCAGCAACTTAGCAATTAGGAGCAGGTGACACAGTCTTCATCTGGACAAAAATAAATCTATACTAAAATGAAGCATTTATTTAGGACAAAGTTATGTGAATTTAGGTACAAGTTTAGCCACTGTGCTTTACAGAAAGAGAAAAGCAAACAATGCCCCATTATTTTACTTTCAGTAATAAAAAGTCAGCTAGCCTTTACTTTTCCTATAGCTACAATTAAGTTGATAACAGTCAGGGTGAAAGATATCTATCCCTCTATTGCTACAAATTAAACAAAAATCACTTATAGAAAATTGTGAATAGAGCCCTGGAGAGCCAAAGAGCAGCTTAGCACATTTCAGAAAGTAATTTTCTGCAAGAATATTGCATGGGATAATAAAACTGCAGATAAGAACCTCATTTTAGTGCATATCTTTTGCCTCTGCCGTGTTGTTACCTCAGGATTATGGTAGTGTTTTGGGAAGATAGGAGACAAAAAAGAAACCCCAAAGAAGATATGTGTCCTCATTACTCAGCCATTGTGATGAGAGGTGACATAAAAATGCCTCTCTACCATGAATGAGATACCCAGTGGAACCCTTGTGCCAGGTGTTGTCAGGTTCAGTTACCCACAGGCTCCAGCTGGGAAAATTAAACAATTTTGGCATAAGCCCCCACCCAGTGAACCTGAGAAAACGAAATTACCTCCCCCAGGTACCCTTGACAAGGAATTGTTCTGAAAGCTCCAGCTTTACAGATTTAAAACAAATCATGCTGGATTGAGAACAAATGAAATTTCCCATAAACTACAGATAAAAATTAGCAATTTCCTCTAGGGAGGGCCAGCATTCCTTTGAGGATCCTGCTGCAGTTTTAACCCCCGCCCTTCTCACACACTGGAGTGGACAGTGAAGTGATATTTATAATGTTTGTCCTGCAGAGCTGTGGGTGCTGGAAGCCTGAAGGGCTGGAGCAGCTCTGCAAGTGGGACCTGCAGTGAATCCACAAGGTCCCTGCGAGGAGCAGCTTTAACCCCTCCTGCCCTGGAGAGGGCTGGGCTGGATCCCCTCCTATTGAGGCTCAGCAAAAGCTGCAGCTGTGCCAGGTGCTGGACATTATTCATGGTCTGTCCACTCAGGAGACTCCAAGGGCAGGGACACACATGAGGACACTCAGAGCAGGAGTGGGAGAGAAGGTACCACGTGTATCAAAGCCACAGCACAGGAAAGGGGTGAGGAAGAGCAGCTTCCCCTCTTCTTCCTCCACCTGCCCTCTGGATTTTGCTGCTGCTGCTGGATCATGCACAGCGTGGGGGATGCAGAACCACCCTGAGCTGGGCTGGAACTCTCCTTGCTCTGCCTCATCCTTCCAACTTCTCTTTCCATCTCAATGAATCAATGCAACACATCCCCAGGACAGGACTGGCAAATAAATCCTTTGAGCACAGAGATTGCTGGCAGTGCCAGGCTAATATTATTTTAACCTCTTCACTGGGCATTTCCATAATGGCACTGGGCAAATTGGCAGCAGCAAAGCAGCAGAACACTTCTCCTCTGAAAAGCTGACAGGAATTCATCTCACAAAACTCACTGCCTTTCTTCCTGGTGACTTGAGTCTTGGTTCAATTGTTACACTGAGTGAACTATTTAAGCAGTAGTGAAATACAGGGTGTAGATAAAGTATATGTGACCAAAATGATACAGAGAAAATGAAATGTTTGCTTTCAGCTCCTGCCCACAGTACCCTAGCAGTAAGAAGTTTTCTTATTTTCTTCCTTTTTGGCTCTCTCACTGGTGTGAGTAAAGTTCCTACACAGAGGGGCAGGAGAGTCATGCTGTGCCAAGACATGCACAGTATTTAGGAGGTGAATAGTAAGAAAACTTGTCCTGGACAAGAATTCAGGATTTCATTTTTAGGCAATGAAAAGAATTCACATTCAATGAGCAGCAAGATTATGCAATGAACAAAGGGTTATATTACAGATATAAGAATACTTTTTAGAAAAAGCCTGAAAATAATATCCCATATATTAGTAGACATCTGCTATATTTTTTTTATTAAATTAAACACATGCTGAATTTAACTGACTTGATCTCCTGTTTGCTTTGAGAGCCGCTCCACTGATAAGAAAAACAGTCACTTTTTGCATGTCTTCTGTCTTTTATCATGGGAGTAACTTATTATGTCAGGTTACATTCCAACACATCTATTGTGTGATTCTGTACAACAGATTGCAGCTTAATAAGCTAAGTCAGGAAATTCAAGATATAGGTGAGGTCTTTTGTGATTTGGCAATGTCTTATCTGTCAAGCTGCTGGATATCTGAGCTGAAATAAAAATGACAGGGAAAAGAGGAGGGTAGGGCAAAGATATGGGTTCCATAATGCTGGTTTAGTAAACACCAACGTGCAGATTGCTCAGGCAAAGGCAGTGGGAGTGCAGGTTAAGTCTGCCAAAACACAGAAGAAAACCTGTGCTGCTCCTGTTGCTGTCAGGAGCTGACAGACAGCATCAGGGGCTGTGTCTGGAGTCAAGGTACAGACACACAGAGGGCAGAAAGTTTTACACTGTGAAACGGGTTAAAAAGGTAGTTATAAGAAATACAGTACTCAGTGTACTATATTACACCTAAGCAAAGTGCACCATCCCTCCAGTGAAACGAGCCGTCCTGGACAGAACTTTACCGGGCCAATCGAGCGTCTTAAACCCTCATGCAAATGAAGGATCCAAAAAGAAACCAATCCAAAGGGACAAAAACCAGGATAAAAAGGGGCATGTGACCCAGTGAATTTGTGCCATTCCCCTGAAACACTGGGGACATCGCTGCTGAGGAGCCCCAGCGGCGGCGCTGCTCCATCCTCGACGGGGTCGCTCCTGCTCGGCCCGCGGGCCCCCACGCTTTAGGCCTTTCTTTTTATTATAATAAAAGCTGAAATCACTTCAGTCCGGGAGGTTGCTTTCGTTTTTATCAGGATATCCCCATGTGCCCATGCAGCAGGAGCTCACAGCCTGCCCAGAAATCTCCCCAGAATGGGTTTTCTGTTGTGTGACAGAGACAGAGCTTCTGAGGAAACGAAACCCCTGCGGTGTCTCCCTCCTGAGCCACAGTGAGCTTTTCTAACCACCCCACATGGGCAGATCCGTCCTCCCAGCCATTTAACACCATTTACAGCTCCAAAGGAGAGCAGTAACAGAGTGTGCCAGGCTTAGCAGGAGAAATGGCTGAGAGAGAAATTCCCTGTCCCCTGCCTCATCTGCAGGCCCTGTTCCTGCTGCATGTGGGGCCTGGCAGTGGTACCTGGGGGTCCCTTTGGGTCTGCATCCTCCTCAAGTACAGCCTCAGTTTTATCCCCTGGCTCAGGACAGAAGAGATGCAAGGAAGGAATGTGGTGAACAAACGGACAGATGCATCAGGAGGACTACAAAAAACCTCCTTAAACTGTGCTATAAGCTTCTGGAAAGGAAAATATTGGTTATTTATTAGAAGGTTATCAGTGGCTTGTGGCTGGGTGTGTGCTGCTTGTTGATGCAGCAGATTTCTGCAAAGTTCTGAATGACACTTCTGCTTTTCCAGCACTGTCCTGGAATCTGGGAGTAAAAGGCTTAATGCAAATGAGACATGGATGATCATGCTCCTGCAGGAATCTATTATGGGAGGACAGATTGCTGGAGAAGTGTTTTATAACTGATCCAGTGAGGATCTGTAGAATACCTATTTAAAGAAGGTTGCACCATTAGCAGAGAGAAATCTTACATGAAAACGTGTTAGCAGTTACTAAACAAACTATAAAAATTAGTTCTTAACAAAAGGTTGTCAAGAAACCAACAGTACAAGACTTAAGAAGAGCAAACTTTGTACTTAGTTCTTTGATGGACTTTTAAAACACAGACCTGAGAGCTACTGATTGACTGAATTAATAGGACACACCTATTCTGCCTGTTAGTGCTGATCATTGTGTGTCAATTGATAGATATCAAAAGCAGGATATATACACTGAACATCTTTCTGATGCTCTGTGAGCTTGATCCCATAGGTTTCCTAAAAATTCCTTATTCCATATTTGTCTCACACAATTTTAAAAGATAACATGATGTCTCTGTTTCTTACAGTTGAGGAATATTTTTCCTAACAGGGACTAATTCTTTGTTTATATTTATAAAAATGATGTATTCTTTGTGTGACACATCCTCATAATGAAATAAATAAGACAGCTCCAGCACATATAACTGTCTTAATAGAATTGTTTATTACACATGAGAAAACACTTTCAGAATATGTTCTAATGGTACCCTAAATAGCATTTTGCTTTCAGTCTGAGAAACACAATTGTTCCCGGTATAAATTCAAATCAAGATTAGTGACCAGAATTGCCAATAAAATAAATGAATAGTTGGGGAATATTTAGATCTATCAGTGGAGTGCATGCTGTACTGAAACAGCATTATGTCCTTGCAGGTAGAGAATTTTAAATCAAAGTAACATTATTATCAGTGTCTGCCTTCATGCACTTTGCTTCACAGACACTATTCTGCATTGAGCAGCAATTAGTGAGTCACCAGGGATACTTTCCTAGACTCTTCAGGTCAGAAAAGCTAATTAACCTTCCTCCTGTATTCTGAACAGACTTACAATTATCAATGCCAAATCTTATCCTCCTTTTTCCTTTTTTTTTTTTTTAAACAACTTTTAAAATATTGGTAGCCAATTAGGAAAAATGTAAAGAAGCTCTCCAGATAAAACCAGAAAATCCACTGAAGAGGTCAAAGAGCTGAAGCTGTGACCCAGGTTTGTTTGTTTATAGCAGCAATTCTTTGTTTAATAGATTTCTTACAAAGCTCGGGGAGGGAGATTTAATTAACTGCCCATTTACACCCCAGGTAACTGCAGACACTCGGTGCTGAGTGAAAACAGCTGTGTTTGCTCTGGCCTGGGCTGCAAATGTGTGACATTTGCCATTGCTGGCCCTGGGCAGGGGTGAGCAGTGACCAGCAGGGCCAAAGGCACTGCAGGATGACACCAAGCAGGATGTCACAGCAGGGCAGTGGGGTGACAGCTCTGGAGGGGATCTGAGCCCAGGATCTGGGATCTGAGCCCAGGATGTGGGATCTGACCCCAGGATGTGGGATCTGAGCTGATCTCTCAGGCTGGACTGCTGCTTTACAGGAGACTTTGGGGAGGGATTTATCACCAGCTCCCCTGTAGTGCCAGTGCCACCAGAAGGTGGCCAGAAGGTCACTTTAAAGCCATGGAAGTACTGGTTATCTCTGTTGGAATCGAGTGGGACATAGATAATTTTAATGAGTTTGGTTCTAGGTTTGGTACCATGTCAGAGGACAGAAGGTTCTTGCTCAGAAGCAAACTCCAGAGAAGCAAACTGACAGCCTAAGCCTTTCCCAGTAATCCTTCATGGCCCCTTCCCTTGCAGTTTGTTCAGAAAATAATGACACATTTCTTTCTTTAGCTGCTGTTCTGGCCTCCCTGCAGCTCATTCACTTAACCCACAACCATGACACAATGATTTTCCTAGTGCAAGAAAGGGAAAACTTCAGCATTTCAACAGCATTGCTATGGCCCCCTAAAAACAGACCAGCAAAAGGATCTCATTCTGAGATAATTCCAGCACCTTTTGCACAAACTGCTCCTTGCATCTTATTTATCTTTAAAAAAAAAAAAGCAGAGGAAAGGTTAAAGCAAATCTGGGAACATTTATCTTGGCAAGGCACTTTGTGACAATGGCCTGCATGGAGCTGAGCCCATGAGTGAGGGAAGGAGCTGCAGCTTTCCCTTTTTGCCAGGATGTGAGAGGCCCATGTAGGACCCTGCTGCATTCACTGCAATCACAGAAATCAAACCTCAGCCACAGGGGGTGTTTAGGAGGGTGAAGTTACTCACACATCCCTGAGCAGGTCAGAGGATGTCAAGAATTTGACAAAAAATAGGAAGGAAGAATTAATGTCCATAACAGGAGAAGGTTAGAGCAGTTTTTCTGCAGCATTTAAATATAGGAAAAAATCTTCAGATCCTTGTGTCAGGTGTACTTAGGGAAAAATTCAATTTAATGTTTCCAGTGTTTTGCCATGCATTGAGTAGTGTGAGTCTCAGGACTTGAACTATACAAGAGCAGCCTGGCATATCTGTAAAACTAATGTTTCAAACTGCTGTGTGATAAATTAAAATAATTCCACTCGTCATACTACAAAAAACTGGCTGCTCAGAAGCATTTGAAAAAGTACTTTCAAGATAAAATATGTGCTTGTTGTTCCTGTGTCTTTTAAAAAAGATGTTGTATCTTCTTCACAGCTTCAGTGGTAAAAAAAAAATAAAATTAAAATCATGTAAGATGTGTTTTCTGTGACATTTAGATGTCTTGCAAAGTGGTTTATTATAGATCTTCTGGACGTTTGGATATTTAATTAAATGTCAGAAACATATTCTCTGTCCTCATGTGAATGAATATCAAGAGTTTATTTATTCATGGTCTATTTGTTATTCTTTTTCTGTTTCTCGCACAAAATTATCAGTTGGAAAGTCAGTCATCAGAGACACTTAAAATTTTTAGGGGTCATAAATCTAATTAACCTCAGCAACTGTGCTTAAAGTGGTGAATAATCTCAGACAAGTTCTTACAGGAATCTACAGAACCACTCTGACTTGGAGATAGGCTTGCACCTGGTTTTTAAAGTGACCTTTAATGTAATTCCCAAAACAAGCATGGAAGGCATGATGTGAGAGGCTGGGAGCACAGAAACCAGGCCTGGATGAATTTCAGTGCTCAGCAAACCCACCCAGGAGCTCACACTGCAGGCCCTGGGCTCATTCCAGGAATAATCCTGGGGAAGGTGAGGACCAACACTGTGAGCCCTGCTGGGGAGTGTGACACACCTGAGAGCTGCCAGGGAGCTGGAGTCAGATCTTTGGGGTTGGGATTTTTTAATTTAATAAATGAATGGAGAGGAAGCAATAAGATGGAGAAGACTGGAAGTTAACAATCTGGAAAGAATTCATTTTTATTTAGGTGAGGTAGAGATGAAGCAAATTTTCTGACTGTCTTTTACTTGGAAAAATCCTAAATTCTCCTGCATGGCAGGATGTGGAGTGGGAACACATTCCTTTTAGTTTTTGTTTTCATCACAATTGATCACTCTATGAGGATGACAAGGGAGAATATCTATATTTTTTGCCTATCAGCATCAAGAGTGGTCTCTGGTTAGTGCTGCCTGGTACCACACTGAGGGGAAGAACACCTATCTCAGACCTGAGAAGCTGCAACACATGAAATATTGAACAAAGTGAACTGTAAGAGACCATGTGATCATAAATTTCCAAGTAGAACTGGGCAAGTGTGTTTCTTACTATTTAAGGGGAAAATGTGCAGGTGGAAAATGGAGAAAAGCAGATAAATGGTTGTGATTCAGGAGAAATGGGTAAAATTATGGACAAGTGCTTAGCTTTATTTCTAAATATCTGACATTCGATTGAGGGAACACATTCTCACAAAAATTAATACAATTTAATAACATTGCATGGGTGTGTTCCAGCTCTGAGGGGTGTTTATTCCCTGTTCCCTCAGGGGAAATGCTCTGGTCCTGCAGGAATGAGTCCCTTCAGACACAACCTGGACTTCAAAGCCATCAGTTCTGTACCTTATCTAAGGGAGCTTTGCTTACTGGGCTCCTGCCTCACCATAAGATGGAAAATGGGATTAATCCTAAGGAGAGAAACACATCAATTTCCAGCCTGAAAAGCTATTCTGATGAAACTTCCCATGAGCAGAATTTACATCAAAAAAGATTAAAATATCAGCTGATATCTCTGCATTGATTGCTCTGGATCAAGCAGGAGGATGGTGGAAAAATAATATCAATAATAAAAAACTTCAGTCCGAGGTCCTGAAAAGAAAACCCAGAGTGTTTCCAAAAATGTCAAAACCCAAGAGGTTCTTTGGATTACCTGCTCAACATTGCACTATATATTTGCTATATTCTTGATGGAAATTTTCACCAAAATATTTCCACATTAATCCTCCTTTTTAGTGCCTCTAATGAAAAAAAAAATAAATTATAATTTATACAGCTACACACACAAAAAGCATCCAAAATCTGCCTGGAAATGTTGAATAAATTTTGCATTATTTTGCCACAGCATATTCTTGATTGTGAGCACAGCAGAATTCTTGATTGTATTGAACATTAAAATCTTGTTCATGTTATGCTATAATCTGCATTGTATTTTAAGTGAAGAAAATCCTTCGCTATTTGTTTTTGTGTGAGGGTTTTTTTCTTGTTCTCTGCAGTGCAGCAATTGTTTAAGACAATTTTTAGTACTTATTGTTGTTATTGCAAAATACTGAACAAAACCCAACAGAGCTAGATATTGCTGGGTATAATTTTATTAATTTTTTTTCCCCACTGCAGCGTAAGAAACTATGAAAAGGAAAATTCTAACCAAGCATCTCCATGAGGCACTTGAAATATGTATTTGTGAGGAGATAGAAATGTAGTGCCTGAATTCTGTTCAGATGGGAATTATCTATTTTGTGTGCTTTGAGTTGCTTTATCTTTCCAGGAGTAGTTAAACCTGGGAAGTTTCAGGCATGTAGGACCTGTGATCTGAGCAGAGCTAGAGATCAAAGGCTGAATCAAAAAAGCTTTCTGCAAATTTTCCTTCAAGTCTTCTTGAAGCTGGATCTGTTACAATTTTGCATGTGGGAATCAGATTGATGGCACTGCATTGCCTTTCACTGCGTATTTCAGATAAAAATGTTCATTATTAAGCAATTAGCAAAAGCTGTAATATTGGATGTCACTGAGAAATTCTGTTCACTTTTCCCAACTAATTTCTGATGTGGGGAAAACAAAAAAAAATCCCCATTTTTATGAAATATGGGAAATAGAATTAGATAATATTGGTCTGAGTGTTCAAAAATCAGAAGTGATGCCCACATTTCTGTCATTGTGTCTGTTCTGAAAGCAGCAGCTGATCTTTGCCACTGGACCAGAGCTGGTCCAGGTTGCTCTGGCAACAGATGCACAGGCAACAAGATTCCACTCCAGGCAAAAAGTTTAAGAGGGAAATTTCCCCTCTGATATTTATAGCTGAAAAGTTGAGCACATACTTAACTTGAAGCACCTCAGGAGTCACCATTGATTTTAGCTGTCCCTTCTCACATTTACTTTGACTACAACAGAATAAAAATTACCAATAAGAAAAATGTGCTCCTCTGACTCCAAAGAGAGTCCCTCTGCTCAGGTTAAATGGGAGTGAAATTGCTGGTGGGATTTTTTATGGATTAGTGCAAGGGCCCATTTTATTTAACATTTTAATTACTAAGCTGACACTAAAGTTTGGGACAATGCTTGTGACATTTGGTTCTGAAAGGTGGTTGGGAGACATCATCAATGTCAAGGAAGAGTGGAATACCCTACAGGACAATTTGGATGACATTTGGAACCGGAGTAATGCAAATAGGATGAAATGTAAGAGCACAAAATGCACAACCATTCACTCAGGAATGGGTAACAAGAAATTCTGGTACAACCAGGGAGCTCATTAGCTTGGAAATGACAGAGGGTGAGAAGGACCTGGCTCCATTACCTGATCACAGAACAGCTGTGAACCACCAGTATGACTGAGACCATGAAATGGCAAAGGTTATGTCAAGACATAGCAGGAAAAAATCCCTGCTGGAGTTTGAAAATGGAACTTTTTATGAATAAAATATTAACCATAGTGAGGAGATCTACCAGAACCTGCTCTTTTTTCCCCACACTTTTTTGTTATTTTTCATCATTTAAAGATACTTTTCTTTGTAATAGGCACAGATATTTATAAAAGCATTATACTGGAGTAAAGCTACAAAAAAGTTAGCCAAGAAGTTTTACACATGAATCTCGGAGCAATGGAAAATCTGAAATAAGTGCTGGTTACCATTGGCCCTGTCAGGCCATTCTCAGGGTTGCTGTGGTGTGAGAGAGCATCCAGTCAGTCATTCCTTCAATCACAGCTGGTTGTTTGAAAATAAGATGAGATTACAGGCTAACACGTGGCAAATTAGACATTCCAGTACCTTCCCTGCCTTCCAGAAGGAGCAAAGATGATACTAATGCATGGCTGGGCCTTGAGTTCCCTGGTTAAATTGCTTTATCAGAGCCCCCCTGCACACACAGCATTCCACACTTCCAACAGGACTTGCATTTTGAGGACAGAAATTTCAAAGCAGATTTCATCACCACAGGAAAAGTGATACTGGAGTTGGTCCAACCTTGCCAGAAAAAGCTGTATTCCCACATGTTTCCCAATGACATACTGAGCATAAATATGAAGTGCTGAGTACATGAGCCAAGCAAATTACACCTCTGCAAATGAAAATGGTCTCTGAGAGCTGCTTTTTCCTACCCT
>WBNP01002662.1:550468-732665 GCA_013401095.1 Passerina amoena | reverse complement strand
GGGCTTCCAGTTCTTGATTGTTTCAGGCTTTTATTGACACAGAAAAAACGAACTAGAGGCCAAACTAGAAATTTGTTCTGTGCAATGTTCATGCACTTTGAAACACAGCCCTGATGATTATTCATTCTTAGTTTTCAGTCACAGTAATAATTTCTTTCTTTAACTCCTATAGTCTGTGTGGTGAGCTAAACAAAAACCAACCAAAATAGCTGAAAACTGCATACTCTAGGACATATCCTGGGAAAATAAGGCCACAATGAAAATAATGGAGGGAGAGCTAAAAGGTTTAATGATACAGATTATGGCTTAGACTTCTGGAACATTAGAAGATTTCCCCACATGTGAATGCATGGAGCACTTAATTAAAGAAATGCCAGTAGATGGCACTCAGAAGTGTGTTGCATGCTTCAATTTTGTCCCATCACTAAAAGCTGCTCTTGCTGCTCATGGCCAATCTCCTCTTTATGCATTTCTTAGCGCCAGAGTTAATAAAAGATTTGCTATTTAGGTTCATTCCATATAGCCAGAGAGCAATCAAGCATTCAGAGCGTGCTACTCAGTATCTCTATAATGGCATTACAGTTCACATTAGAAACATTTAGGGCTACACATACAAACAAATTATCTATATTTTCTTTACTCTGCTCCCTCAATTCTCACCTAGTGGCCCAACAAGTTAATGTGATTTGCCATTTCTCTAGGCTGGGTTAATCTTGATGGATGTGTTATGGTTATATCAAGTATAACATAAACCAAATTACCAAAGTCTTCAGATCTCCTTCAGTAACTCAGTTTTCTGCAAGAAGGCATTTTATCCCCTTTGTGCATGCCATTTTTCTCAATCTCTCTCCTTTTTTTAAAAAAAAATAAATAACATTGGCAATGCAGCAAGTGTTGACTTTGATCACTAAATTGCATTACATGCTTGTTCCCATGTATTAAGTAGCAAGATTCAAGATTGGAAACTGCTTTAAATGATGTAGAGTCACATCCAGGGGTGGATAATCCCATTGTTCCTAACCATGATAAGGGTTACAGATCCAGCTGCCAGGTAATTGGAGCCATGGAAATCTTTACAGGGCACTGCAATAACTTTGCTACTGGATTCAGAGGAGAGACTCTGCAGAAAGTGCAGCCCCAGGGTTCTATTCTCATGGCTACTGCTGCACTGGGAGAGGATTAGGGGATAAAATCCACCTTCAGAAAGATAAACCATGTAGAATACCAAATTAAATAAAGTCTTTTTGGGACACCACCACCACCAACATCACCCCCAAACCAAAAATCTACTGTTGAATTAAAAGATAAATGCTGAAGGAAAATAAAAATAATGCACTAATAGATATTAACAGATGATAATGCCTACGTGCTGAACTGAGGAAGGATTTAAAGCTTACATATTGTTCTCCTAAAAGCTGCTTGGAATGTTAACTAAACATTTTATCACAACGCCTATAAAAATGTTTTACCCCTTAAAAAATGCAGCATGAAAAGAATTTTGCTTCCTTTTCACAAGTGGGGGTGTAATACAATAGGCAAAGGAAAGCCACAATATGTTCCGAATTTCTGTTGAAGAGGATCTGGGTTTTCAAAAGCTGGATCCAACATTCTGTGTGTAATGGGATCCTGCATTTCCTGGGCCTTCACCTTGTCCCAGAATTGCAAAGGCTGGAGCTGCACCCAGATCTTTGTGTAGATTGCTGACAAAACACATCAGATCCAGCTTTAATCCAGGACAGCCAGAGCACAGCAGTTCAAATATTTGGGAAGTAAATAAATAAACATCCAGGGTGTTGTGTGCTGAAGCCCACATCTCCCTCAGCAGTGAATGAGGACAAGCATGGACCTTTTTATATGTGCTACACACAAACCCCATACCCCTAACACTAACATTTAAGGGGAAAAAAGCCATTCTTAGGGTATCTGGTGATTCCAGTCTTATAAACCATGCAGAACTCAGCTGCAAAAGAGGTTTAAAATTATGTGTCAAACAGGTATTTGAATTTGGAGGTCTCAGTAATGGCTTTCACCTTTGCATTAATGTAATTATGAGATATCTTTATTGATTTAGATGATGAGTCCACAAATCCCCTTGTCCTGCCCTCACAGAGGGAATCTAAAGGATGGGTGGGTCCAAGAGCTCTGTGCCTGTGCTGCTGCCCTGGTGGGGCTTTGTGTCCTTGCTTTGGAGGGCAGCAGGAATGGGAATTAAAGCACCAGGACCATGGAGGGAACACCCAACCCTGTTTTCCCTGACTGCTTCCAAAAGAGCTCAGTTCTGCACAAGGCTGTGTGGTCTGATTCCATTTCTCCTTGAACAGATACTAAATAACAAACCTGAGCCCTCAGAGCCTGTAGGATTGTGCAGATATATAATATGTGAAAATATTGGTCAATTGTTCTTTTAGTCAAACTCTTGCACAAAATTAAAGCAATTTTGCATAATTGTTTTTAGTCACAGTTTGATTTCTGCAGGTTTCAGTCAAGTAAAATATTAGCTTCTCCCTCCTCAGTTAACAAAGGAGTGAAGCCAAAATAACTTCTATTCCACAGCAGAACAAACCCATCAGCTGTTCTCAGCTCAGCTCTCACTGTGACTTTGAAGATCATTTGTGTTATGCTGTGCTAGGATGTTGTTTCCTGAGCTTGAATTGGGACCTCCCCTTGCTCCTACTGTGCAGACACTGCAAAAAACACTTTGTCTTTACCCCAGATGATGCCAGCATAAATTAACCTTCCATGAAAGCCCTTTTCCTGTAATTTTATGAGCTTTATCTCTACTTTGTCTCTTCATCATGATCATCTCAGGGTGTCTAGAATGGAGAAATGACACCAATATATCAGCTTATGTTTTGGAAGAATGCACGGAGAGGTTGAACTGGGGTTGAGGATATGAAAGAATGAGTGTGGGAGATAACTTTAAATTTTAGAGACAAGAACTGATCATATTTGTACACAAATATTGGAATAAATGTGAGTGAATATCTCAAGTACTCCATCCTAGTCATTTTAACTCCGACAAATTGACTGGAAAATCAGCTCCTGTAGGAAATTGGGTTAGCAGATAATAACAATGCAGATTTTGAATGTGTTTCATCATTCTGAACATGTCTAGATTACAGCAATTCTGGTTTCTCTGTAATTATAAATCTGCATTTTACCGTGTTGCATATTGTGTTCTGGATTCTGCACTCAGAATTCAATTGCCCTCAGAACCCTGTCCATTGAAGGTGTGCGCAAATTTGTTTTCCTCTCTTCCCGATTTCTGCTGATAGTGCTAAATTTGGGGCTTGAAGCTCTGCCTTCCCCACAGCCTGGGAGGTAATGGTGTGAATATTCACAGACCATCAGATCTGGCAAGACAAAATTTAATCCCAAATCCAAAATTTAGTAGAAATCATGGACTTAGTCTTACCAGGTGAAATTTAAGCCCCTAAAAGCTGGGATACAGGGCAGAAATGCACACAAATAAATAGAACTACATAATATAAAAGAACTATTACTGAATGACACATATTTTTTATGACTAGCTCCTTATTTCAGCAACTTTTTTTTTCAAGTATCCCTTCTATAGTGGAATAATTTTGCATTCAGCAGTAATCTTTGTGAATTCACTTGGTATTCATGTAGATGTCACATGTATTTGCACTGATTTTCCACCACTGTTTAGGATTAGTTAATGGGCACTTCAAATAGAGTGTTACCCCTATGGGAGTAAAATAATTTCAGTCTCGGTGCACATGTTTCCAAGTCAAAATACAAATGATGAAATTATATTGAGAACAGATCAGGCAGTTGTTGGCTTTTCAAATAACCTACCAACAGGCTGTTTAAAAAAATCTGGGGAGGGCAAGTAGAAAAATAGCCTTTTGTCTCTGAGAAAAAAAGTGCTTAGGAATAAAATAATTGCTTAGCCTCTAAGTACAGAGAGACAGATGCTGCTGTAAATCTGGCTGGCTGCACTGTGGGCAATGAGACTCTGTTAATTTACAGCTCTTTGTGAGGAGATGTTTGCTCAGTCACTTTCTGATGGGGATGGCTGGTCTACAAGCTATTCTATTTTATGCAGGGTTCAGTCATTTCACTTGTTTTCTACTTTTCTGATTGGTGTGCATTACAGTAGTAGCAAATATACTTTACAGCCAAGGAAAATGCTCTCTCTTGTGATTCACTGATTACTTGCTATAATCTGAATTCAAGTGTGATGAAAAATTCTTTTCAGGCAATGCAAAATAACTAAGGAACACAAATTTGTCTCCCACATTTTCTTAATAAATACTGTACATGACTAATAACTACCTCAAGAGTTTTGCTCTTCTATTGAATGGTACAGAAGAAAATTCATAGAAAAACTGAAACAATTCTAATGTTCTTTTGAAGAAGATTTTAAAGCTAATTGCTTTAAGCACTGCAGATGCAGTCTTTAAATAGGTTGTCATTAGTTTTGTCAAGTACCATTTGAGACATCAGTATGAATTCTGAATTAACCTTTTCAATTTAAAGATCAAATTCCCTGGTGAATAGTCCAGCACTCATGATATTAAAGGGAGAAGATGGTGTAACCTCACCGTGCTGGGCACTGAGACCTGCCTGGTGCAATCCCACCATGCTGGGCACTAACACCTGCCTGCTGTGACCCCACCATGCTGGGCACTGAGACCTGCCTGGTGCAATCCCCACCATGCTGGGCACTGAGACCTGCCTGCTGTGACCCCACCATGCTGGGCACTGAGACCTGCCTGGAGGTGCTTCCATGTGTTGCTGTGGGCTCAGGAAAGGTTCTCCCTTGCCAAGCTCAGGGAATGCCGCAGAAAAAGAGATCAGCTTTTACTCAACTCCCATTCCCAGCACAGGGAAAGGATGATGCCATGATTAGAGTACACAAGTTGCCCATGGCACAAGAAGGCATCCCCAGAACTTTCCCAGGCACTCCCTGTACCCTCCCTTGGACCAGATCCTGGGTTTAGTTTCAGGAGTCCCCACTGATGTGAATAAGGATGAATAGAATAAGAATACAAGCATTTATTAATGCTTTGTGCTGAATCTCAAACCATCCCAAGGAACCTGGCTGCTAGATGCCCATTAAAATTAATAGGAACTGGCATCCAGCAGGTCCCTGTGGTTTTGATATCTCAGCTGTAAGACTGTGTTTGTTTGTTGGCTGTTTGAAGTGTGCAGACCCTGAGCCGCAGATGCTGCTGAGATCTGACATTGTTTTCACTGAGACACGAGAGCTGTTCCTGTATTTGCACTGATCTTTTCTTTATTATCACCCTGCACACCTTGGGTCAGTCCTACTGCCAGAGTTCATTTCAGACCACAGGTCTTTTAAGCTGACTCTGTTTTTTTCCCCTTAATAGAGCAGCCTGGGGATGTCATTGTCCCAGTGTTTTGTTACTCGGGTCCTGTCATCACTTTAAACATTTGATAGATGAAGCTATGGAGAATTGAAATATTATTTATATTCACACCCCTGAGAGTTACAAACTGTAAATTGAGAAGAGAAACTATGAAAGCTCTCCCAAGAGGCAAAATCACTTCTTTTTACTGCTGATTATAAAGAAGATAGGCTGGCAGATGTTAATATTGGCAGTTACTCTCTGACAAATTTTCTCTAGGTACGGCTAATCAATTTTTGCTGCATGGAATGAGAAATGGAGCTTGAATATTCAGATGTCTAGACATGTAAATATATTACCTTTATAAATAGGTTTAAATGATTAATATCTTTGAAAAAAACAAACATGAAAAATGGATAAACTAGAAGTGTAGGGTGAAGATTGATAGATTATTTAGATAAAAAAAAAATTTGATAATGATAGATAACAAAATGATAGATAGATAACAAAATTTTTCTATACATTAGGAGGATGAAATTACCCGTGCAGTTACCATATATGTATTTATAGACAACACTGGTCTTTCTGTAAAATCTCTCTGAACTCAAAACCTCTTTATCCCTTAAGACAGTTTAAGAGCTGTTATTTGAAACGGACCCCTTCTAGACAGAGATGTTATCAATGTAATAAGGAAAATGCAATTTGATCCATTAACACTGCAGAAATAGATGCTTTCTCTGTGCAGGGTCCTGCAAACACTCCAGGTAATTTAATAGACCCCAATGGGATACTCTGAAGGCGAAGGTTTCAGGAAGTGACAGGAGTGATCCCATAATTGCAACATGATTATTTAATTCATAAATGTTCTTACTTCATAGCGATTGAATACAGATCTCTGGAGGAAAAGGATGACATTTCCTCCCTGGAGATGAGCTGTGACCATTCCCTGGGGTGTTCTCAGCTCCTTTGCTCTGCCCAAGGGAGCAGCTTAGAGCTCTGTGATGCATCCCCAGCCCAGCTGCCCTGGTAGTTTCACACAGCAAATCCCAGCAGCTCTGCAAGTGCCTCTGACAATCCCTGGAGAGCTGCCATGGAGCAGCTGTATTATCCAGGTACCACAGAAGACACTCCCTGCTTTCCCAGCATATCTGCTCACTTAGCTATGGTAATGTGATTAACCTGATTATTTCTGAACCAGTCCACTGTGGCAAATGATGAAGTGCCATATGGCTTTTGGAGAATGAAAGCAACGTGTCTGTGTGGTGCAAGAAATGTTTCTGGATGGGTGAGTGAATTATGTATCATGATTCATAGTTAAATACCAACCTAAAAGAAAAGTCTTTCTATGGAGACTATTTAGACTGTTTCTATATTTTATAAAAGTCAATGGATCAAAGAAGGAGTCTAAAGCAGCAATGCGTACTTAATGACCTGTTCCAAGGAGTAAATTATGGCTGGAATTGTCAGGGTATTAAACTTAGTAGAGCAGAGCTTAAGCAACAGGGATGGAAAATTTCAAAATATAGTTCATTCTTTTACAGTGACACAATAGCAAAATAAAGGAACCTCTGTCAATATGATTTATTGAAGAAACTAAACAAAATATGTTGGAGTTACTGCGTCCCAAAGTCATTTAGCCGTTCTATTACTTTTAATGAATAGCCAAGATCAGGGAATATATTCAGTGAGATAAGGCTCAGTGCATTTCTGATAAGGGGAGAAAGGTAAAAAAAGAAAACCTGCATCAATTTTTCATTCAGAGGTTTATTTACTGGAGGTTTATATATACATAAAATCCCAAACAAGCACCAAAATGAAACATCCTATTTTCTCTCTGGTCCTTTTATCCATTTAAAACCAAGGCTTGACTAGAGAAATATATTTGTGTGATAATGTTTCAGGAAAAGGTCAGATAAAAATCAGATGAGAGTTTCAGAAATTCACAGGTGTTTGTGATACATTTTTCTGCTCTCAACAGGACATGAGGCTGAGACAAATCATGGCCTCTGCTTGTAGCAAATGGCCAAGAAAGACATTTTAAACAGCTTTACTGAGCAATGACCTATGGGTTAATCAGGAAAGGACCATCAGTTTTTTTGGGCTAAGCCTGAACAAGCCTGACTAAGTGGTCTGGCTGCCCCCAGGTTGTGCTGTAGACAAAGACCATGACAACATTCACAAACTGGGTTTATTCTGCCAATTTAATCACTTGTAGCTTTCCCAGTGTTAATGAGGGTGAAGATTGGGCTTTACTTTTCCCTAGTGATGAAGGGCTCCACAATTTTTTGTCACTCTACTCGAGAGTGGAAAATTCCTTTCCTTGTGGCGTATTTCCTTGTTTCCCTGTGTCCCAGGGAAAGGTTTGTTGCAGGTGCTAGGGAGAGTATCAGAAATGAGGCATTCCTGTTGCTCTCAGGTGCACAGGTGTACTGGGTGTTTCTTAAGCAGACTCAGGAATTATTAACAATGAAGTTTTTGGTGATAAAATACAGCTGTTAGCACTCATTTGGGTCTCCTTAAAAATACATGTGTGAATAAACACAGTACACCAATAACTGCTTTAAAGCTGTTCAAAGATATGGAATAGCACATTGATAATTAGCTTAATAAACTCTGACATACTATAATTTGATGACTAAAATCAGCACTGATCACAATTTTAGGAAGGTGTGATGGTTCTCCTTCAGACTGAAACCACCCAGTCCCTCAGGTACTTTTATGTAATGGTAAGTTGGTCTTTGCACAAAGAGTGATGGGTTTAGTAACAGCAATGACAGCATGGTTGAATTCTTTATATGGAATCAGAGTGGATGGGAAGTTATGAGGAACCCTTAGAAAAGGGCATTATAGAAACTTGATTCATTTCCACAGGGATCACATTCCAGGCATGCAGGAAACCAAGACATTTAGGGGAAATTCTGCTAAAAATCTCTTCAAGCTGGCATTGTTGGTAAAACAAAGGGAGAATATGATGACAACATGAAGATCTGAATAGACTTTATTAATAATCCATTTTAAAGCCTCATAAATATATAAAGAGCTCTGTAAGATCTAGATTAATAGACTCCTTCCTCCAAAGAGATCATTCAAGTACCTCCATTCTTCTCCTGACTGCAGCAAATGGCAAAGCTCTCTTGAGTTCATGCCCACTCTGAGACATAAAAGCCAAAGCAAGAAATGATGTTTTAGAAGAAGAAAATCCTTTCTTACCAAGAAAAAAAAAAAAACAAAAGGAAGAGGGGAAAAAAAGAATTCTTGGAAGTCAGAATACTTCAAAAAATATCGGATGCAAGAAAAGAGAGCATGAGGAAGAGTTTCTGAATCACAGGCTGACATGAAAGACAGATCGAAGGGGTAATGTGAAAGAGTTTAGGAGGCTACATAGTTTAGAAATTCCAAGCACTCTGATGCCTTTCAAGTTCACTGTTAAAATCTTGGCTAACATTTGTACTGGCAGAGTTTTTTCCTGTCACTGTGAGACCCAAGGTCACATGTTGACCAGTGTGATACAGGCTCTGACTGTATTAATGCTGTCTACTTAGAGCAGTTCATCTCCTTCAGCCCTGCCAGCCCCAGGGAGCAGACACTGTGATTATTCCAGCAGAGCTGGGACCCTGGGGCTGTTTTGCTATTGATCCTGAGCTCTCACTGTCATTAATGGGAGCTTCTGCTCATCATGGATGGACTACAGCACTTGTCTTTGGAAAATCTTGCCAATGACTGTAAAGCCTTTTAAAAACTACAATCAAATGACAATAAATAATGTATTTAAGAAGCCATAAAATAAAGAAACATGACCTAAGCAGGTGAATCTTTGATCATTTCTATTTCTGTGTCATGGACCTGTAACTTTACAATTAATCTTAATTCTGCATTGAGAATTGACACTGTCAGTTTGAGTCAGTCAAATGGAAGAACAGAGTATCCTACCTGTTTGGGAAAAGGCTGGTCCAGACAGTGAGGAAGAAAAGGTGTAAAAGATGTGCAGTGGATAGCAACTAACTGTGGTAACGACCTTGTAACACTGCAAGGCAGAGGCTTGAAGGGTCCTTCACTTTTCAGACACTGAAAGTTCAGTGTCTGTACTCTTGTCCTCAGAAGCCAGGGGTTCAATGGTGACAATTTTGGGATCAAGGGACTTGTCTGAATCTGCCCTGTTTGAGTGTGACTCTGTGACCCTGAACAGGAGACTCTGGTTATCATTGAAGAGCCTCCCTGCTCTGGGGCCAGCTGGGAACACACAAACTGAGAACTCAGCAAACAAGGAACATGCACTTTCTTGTCACCTTTCCTTTAGAAAAGGCTAATTTGACTCAAATATCTGGTGGTATCTTTGGGAGAATTTGGGGTATTTTTGCTACTGGACCAGGTAGCTCCATTGCTCTGACTGATGTTGTGATTCTTCAACTTTTGGCCCCTGCAATGTCCTCTCAGCTCATCTGTCTTTGTACAACTGCCTGAACTGCTGCCACCAATTAATGATAGCTAATAGGTCCCTGACTACTGAGAACACTTGAAGCCAGTAATTACAGCCTGTTCACACTCCTCTGCCCTGTAGGAGCAGAGCTGCTGCTGACTCTGCTGAATAACATTTTATGACCCCTTTTAGAGACTTGGAAAGGCTGATTGAGTATCTGAGAAAATATTGATCCAGTATTTATAAAAAGTAATTGGTAGGAGTGTGTAAAACATGTTTTGTGTCCATTTAAACTCCTGCATACTATGCAGGTTCACCAAGATTTTACAGTTTTATTTTTAAGAAAAAGTCTGGCAAATCTAAACTATGACTCTTTTCCTCCCTCTCTGAATGCATCAGAACCAAGGAGTGGTGTCCAATTGCATCAATGAAGAAGGAGAAGAGGAAGCTCTGTTTTATTCACTGGGTTCTATATGTTCTATCTCCTTTCTCAGGTCAGAAAGAAGCATTTCAATTTTATCTTTGGTGTCACGGGTGTGCAGTATATTTTGGATTATGGATTTCGCATTATGGATCTGAAATACACCAAATAGAATTGTTTCATAATTTCTCTGTTGGCTTGAAGGTCAGGGAACTTGGTGAAAAAGGAATTCATATACAAATTCTCCCTCTGCTCTTGATTTTACAAAACTTTCCTCTTTGCCCAGCACAATGGCAGACAGTTTTCTCTCCAACTAGAGAGAACAAAGAGACCAGAATGTACTGACATTACTCCACTGCTGGTTTTCTTCCCTTTTCACTGCCACCACTTATCCTCTCTGGAACTTCAAAACAGCATTGCCCAGCTTTATCCTCTGAATATTACACACTTTCATTCTCAGTTGCACCATTATTATATCCATAGTTTTAAGTACACCGTACAAATTATAACATGTTGCCTTTGTTTTCCCTTTCTCTGGAGATCAGAACTTTGTGGGCAATAAGGAAAATGCTGCCAATATGCATTTATTTTACATAGGTACAGTCAGCCTAATGAAAGCAGTAGGTGTTCTTTTTCCAATTACCCAAACATGTTCTGCCACAGAGGGCTTTACTTCCCAACAGCAGACAGAGAATTAGGAGTCCTGAGGCTCTGACAACCTTTCACTGCATGCTCTTTTCCCCTCCATGTAATTACATGCTCCAGCAGCCCCAGTTGCAGTGGCTGTGGAGGGAAGCTGTTTCCTTCAGGGTTTTTTTCTCCTGCCTCTGGGTTCTAGGAGAAGAGGCAAAAGGAAAAAACACCTTTTCTCCTGTGGTACATCCCTGGTTTCCACCTCCACATTGCTTATAAACGCTGGTGTCCAGCACTAGAGCTGTTCTCAGAGAAAACAAATTCTTTCTCACCTTCTGCACAGGGAATTTTTTAAACTCTGGGTACAAAATCCTCAGGAGACTACCAGCAGTGGTTCCTACTCAGTGAGTACCCTTGTAGAAGGAGAAAGTCCACAAAAGTCACTTCCAGTTAACCAGAAGAATTAACAAGTGACTCAAAGATATTCACTGTACAAAAGTGATCTGCACCGAGGATACATTCCTTACTGCCTCAGTGCACATATTTCGTTTTCTTGATTTACAAATGTGGAACTTGGGGTAATTCTATGTACAGACCAGGCTGCTCCTGATTCAAACAATTTTGGCAGATATATGCTGACTTGTAGACATGTAAACTTCAGAGAGTGCTTCACAGGTGAAAAGGCTTTTAGAAGGTCAGGATGTTCTTGGAAAGGGCTAGAAAAATAGATAAAAACTGGAAATAATTTTCCAGGAAGGCTGAATGGAAAGGGGCCTCAAGGTGAGCAGGCTGAGGATGCTTCTGTCCAGAGGGAAAAGCTATCCCCCACCAGGCTGTGACCCTATTTTCAACAGAGACAACTTTATTAAGAAATCACTAACAACTTAATTACTACTTGATCACCTCTGCTTTGCACTCACAGGAAGGATGATCAAAATGTGCTCTAGTCTGAACCACACAAGCTCTCTAAAAGTACCAATTTCTGCAGCAGTTCTGTGTGTTTTGGTGGGGTTGGGCACCACTTAGGAAGCGGCTGAACCAGCCCAAACTGCAGCATCACCAAAGCTAAAATTTCACCCTTCTCCAGAAATCCACCCTGGCTAAGAACAGGGTGCATCACTGAGCCATTCTGAATCCAGCCAGGGGAAGCCAGAGTTCCACACATAAATTACACTAGGGACTGTAAGAACCCACCCTGAAGCCTTGCCCAAAATTCAGTGTTTCTCAAAACCAGGCAAGAACAATTTCCACAAGCCAAAGCACAAACCAGCTGTTGTACACTACTGAAGGATTTGATTTGACCCTAGAAATGTGTCTCGAGTGAGGAAGAGAGAAAAGCATCCTCTGGACTTATTATTTCTATTCTTTAACAAAAAAGGAAGGAAAAAGTGAGTAATGAGTACCCAAAAATCCCCATCAGTGTAGTAAAATGAAGCATGAAATGGTGTTCAGAGATGAAATCCATCTCAGGAAAGGCTTTTGATGGATGTGAATTAACTGTTTGAGTTAAAAAGGATAAAACTTTGCAAGTAGTTTCTACAATTGGATTGCTCAGTTTACCAGGTTTAAGTGTTTTTCTATATTTTTAAATTCTCTGAGGATCTGGGTCACAACAAAGCAAGAATGAAATGTCTCATTACCAAATTATTTCTTTCAGTGAACAGACAGACGTCACCAACTACTTTGTTTTACTGTCTAGAAGCCCAGTGCCAAACCAGAATCATGTCTTTCCAAATCACCATGAGCTGAACTTTCTCTACAAAATTCATATTTTTCATTGGGAGGTTATTTTGAGATCATATTTTCCAAAATAGCTTCATCAGTTTTCCTGCCCTTCTCTCCTTTGCACACTTGTGTTGCTGAATTGGTGCCACAGAACCCATTAGCACCTGAAGTGTCAGGATTTTTCCCTCACATTCCACATTTATCCAAATCCTTGGTTTTGCTAAAACACTTCTACACCCAGCATCTATTCTGGGGAAACTGTTTCTTTCCTACTACTATTAATAACCTCTCTATGCTGCTTATTCTAGAAATATCTGTGATATTATAAGTAGAGTGTAAAAACTGCTCTCTGAACCTGCCAATTTTAAAGTGTCTCCATAATTCCATGGAACTGTGTGTGGCTCTGGCTGGTGCTGAGAGCAAAGAGGGAGGCAGTGGCTCCAGAAGGGCAGAAACTGAAATCATCTTTACATCTTCAACTTCTTTAAGCCAAAACCATAAAATTCTGCTTTACGATGCATTTCCATTAATAAGCCTTTTGATTATTATTTTGCAATTAATTTCAAGCAGGTACTAAAACCTCAAGGAAGGATAGTTTTACATCATTTAGCCCACAGAGAAGGCACAATACAAATATTTTACACAGCTCTCCTCCCAATCCTTACTGCTGGATTTTTATAAATGCAACATGTAGGATTTTTCTATGGAACCTGTGAGAACAGACAGACAAGATGAATCACAAGGATTTTCCTGGGATATTAAAATGTGTGTATCTTTCCGAAACTCATTTAATAAATGATGTGAAAAACATCAGCTTGACTTGCTAAATGCAAATGAAAGTGGGTCTCAAGTTGTCTCTTATCTAACAGTTACTTATTTCAATGATGTGCAAATGAGTAGTTCCCTTATACAAAAATTATGGATTGGCAGAAAAACTTCATAAATCAAAACTACTCCAATAAGATGTCTAGGTAGTGTCATTTGTGATAAAACTGTTGATCTGATTTACCCTTTTTAGTAAAGATTTTATGCTAATGAAATGGTAAATAAATTAGAGAAGTTTACATCTTTGCCACAAACAGATCCCACTTTCTTGGTGGGAATCAAATTCATCCACTCAGTAACCCCAATGTAAAGCAGCTGGAGAATCAATCCTATCAATGTATTTTGAAATCCCTCTCTGGTTTATTCCCATGTTAAAGTCTATACCTTACCCTAAGGAGGAAAAATCTTCAATGATTGAAGAATTATTCACTTTGTAGCACAAATTCTAACCAGGACCCCAGAATAACCTATGGAATAAAGTAGCTCAGGCCATGACAAGGTTTTAATCCTCTTGCATTGCCAGTAAGTCACTTTCTCCTTTCTCACACTTGTCCAAATTCACCTGGCACTGAAGGTCATTATGCTCTGCAATGGGACAATGCTCCCCTTGTTCCTCATTAGTCCAAACCAGGGATTGGTGCCTGCAAAAGCCAAAACGTGCATGACAGGATTGCCCCACAGCTTCTATTGGGAAAACCACAACAGGAATTTTTTGTTTCAGTAAGAAATTGGGTAAGTTTGAAGCGCTCTGTTTTATTTTGTTTGAAAACCAGAACATCAGCACTTTCCAATAAGCAAGGCTTTTATCTGAACGTTCTTTATTTCAGCCCAGGAGGAATATAAAAATCCTGATTTGAAGTTCCACAATGTAATCTTGTCTACAATAAAACCCTGATTAGGGCAGTGTGGGTGCACAGCAGACACAGGAGCACACACAGCTCCCCAGGCTGGCTCTGCCACAGCATCAACCACTGCCTGGTGAAGGATGTGTGACAGAGGCTCATCCAGAATCTCCCTCCATTTCTGTGCAGCAGTTTTTCCACAGGGTTGATTGTGATCTCTCACTTTGTTTTAGAAAGAAAACCCCTCTCTGAAATATTGCTTGCTGTGGGAGCTCATGTCACCTTGTCAATGCATTAATCACCATTATCATATTCTACTGGAAGATTGGCAAATTTGTTCAGCTGTGTAAGACAGATGTTATGGCATTTGACAGATGATTCCAGCACTGAGATGAATTTTTTTGCATGTGCTGTATGCTTTGGCACTCCATTATGCAGCACAAGAGTGAATTTTCTCATTGTTATCAGCCAAACAAGCCTTGAAAAGTGGGAATCATCAGGGAAGAATTATTCCTAAAGCCTGAAAACGGATTTTCCAAACACTGTGGTTTCAGTTCTAATTCCCTAATTATGATCTGGCTTTGGTCACTGATTGGTCACATTCCTATTGTGACTGGCTGAAATGGGTTTAAGATGATATCTTTCCCTCTCTAGCTCTCCAGAGAAGATGCTGTTTGGGGAGGGTGTCTCCTAGATCACAACTCATTTCCATAATGGGATTAGGATGCCTAATGCAGCTAATGAGGAGCAAGAAGAGAAGCAGAACAGCAGAGAGAAAATCTTGTGAAGGATTCCTGCTCACGAGGAAATACCTTGTCACTGTTTCTTCTGTCTGAGACCTGAGAGAGAACCCCAGCTTTCAATTAACTAAAACAGATTTTATGATTAAAATCTCAGCAGTGGAGCCTCAGGTTCTGCAGGTGATCCAGCTCTGGGACCTCAGAATTCCAGCTTTGATCCAATGCAGGATTTTTTAAACCTCAGTTCCCTCTGCACTGCACTCAGGGCTGCTCCCCTGCCCCACTAGGGATGTGTGATGGTGAGTACATCCTACATTAAGTGCTGCAGACACTGTGATGAGCTGCATGGACAAAAGATGGCAAAAGGACTGAAATTCTTCCCAGCAATCCTGTGAGGAAAGCTGATTTGATGGTTCCTGTAAATTTGATAATCACTGTGGCGTGAAAACCAGACTATCTGGCAGTGAGAAATGGCTGTCAGCTTCAGGAACTTGAAATTTGGCATTCATAAGCTTTTCATGGCTTCACAAAAACTGCTGGAGAGAGTGGGGAGAGGCAACACCTCCTCACGTTTTGGCTTTAGCTGAGAAAATGAAAGTGCTAAATATTCCTGTTTGGGCTTGGATGATGGAGGGTGAACTCAGTTTTAGGACACCAGCTTTGGGGAAAATAGGAAGTACATGAAAGAATGGTCCATGTGGCTGAGCCACCTCATCACAGAAATGACCTCTTAATGAGACACTTCATTATTATTACAATTTCACAATTAGAAACCTCATTAATTTTTACTGAGAAGTAGCATTTTTCAGCAGCAGGCTGTATTTGGAGGTAGCAGCACCTATAATATCTGCTCATTGACATGGTTTTTTTTATAGAAGGTTGTCACACAGGCAGATGTTCAGCCTCCTTGTTTGTACCTCACATTTTCCAGTGCAGGGTGCTCTGGCTCAAGTGATTCTTCAATTATTTTCAAGACTGAGTGTTTTGTTTTGTTTGGTGTTTTCAGAGTTCCAGTAATTAACAAACGTGGCAGAACGTTTGTCTTAATTGCACAATGAAAGCCCCTCACAATAGTAATTACTCTAGGAAAGTCCCATAAAAAATCTACTTGGCTTGTGAAAAAGCACTTTCCAATCAAAAAAAAAAAAAAAAGCCCCAGGTCCATATCAGAAAATTTCTGTGTTTGCACAACCAACTCTGTCAAAGCACACAAATAAAAAGTGATGATAAAAAAGTGTGGGTGGAAGAACCTGAATCATAATTGGGATTCATTTTAAAAAGCTTTATGGGATGTTCCCAAATCACAGTTTTGTTGCCAGGAAATGAGTATGCAGATGGAGAAAATATGAAAACTGATCACAAACTACATTCCAAAAAGGCAACATTACCTCAAATGTATCTGGAAGTCCAAAATGGCCCCACAAAATTTTAGCTGCTTTAAGGAGTGATGCAAATCACAGTCACTAAGGCTTCAGCCCAGAATCCTGATCTGTACTGGGGAGCCCCTGTGCTCTCCCTTATCGTGGTGAATTTTTTATCAAGAAAAATGCTAGGGTTGCACAGATAAAATAACATACTCTGTCCTGTTTACAGGAGAAATGAGTTTTTTTTAATGCATCAACTGCAAGTCTACCAGGCCTATGTGGCCATCACATTTTCAGAGAAAAGAATTTCTTCAGGTGCTGGAAAACCTTATTATTGATTAGGTAGCTGCAAGGCCTGTAACCTGAGCTGAGTTAGAAGTATTTTCCAGAATGCTGTTTCTCATAATTAGATGAGATTTCAAAACAATTATTTAACATAATCTGCACACAGATCTATGATACAATTGTACCTGATTATGGTAATACCTCACTAGAGGTTATCAAGTGTCACGAGTCATGACTGAGATGTCTGACACACAGAATTGAAGGCTCAGAACAGATTTCATCTGTGGTACACCTGTTTATCAAGTCAATTTTCCACTTTCAGAAAGCACTCTGTGTTTATGTACTGAGACTATAGAGGGTGGAGATGGAATGAACAAAACATTTTGAGCATGAATTAGATGTGTGAGTAATTTATTCAAAGTCTTTTCATTCCTATGATTTCAGCTAAAAGCCTCAGAAAGCTTCTGCCAAAGTTTTTTCTGTTGGCTCAAAGGAGTTACCCAGGAATATTCTCTGGGAGGAGAGGTGGTCACTGAGCCCTCACAGCTCTCAGCATCCTGGGAAAAATGTACCTGCAAATGTCACCTGCTGACTGCACTGGTACAACTCAATGGAGGTGCCATCAAAATCCATGGAGCAATTCTGTTAAATTCAGTGCACTGCAGATCAGACTGACAAGGTAGTTAAAAACTCACTGAAGTTTGTAGGGCTAACAGCTACAATTTTGCATTTTTTAATATTTTAAAAAATGAAAATGTTGACCTGCTTGCCACGACTTTAACTCAATGTCTGGTTTTAGCAACAGAACAGTAATTACATTTTCTCTTTCTCTCAGAGACTGATTTTTTCTATTAAATAATCCAAATTAACAGGTTATTCTTCATGCTCTGCCTTAACTAGCCAAGATTTGGTTCTTTTGAATGTCATGTAAACAACATAATTAACAAATCCAATATCCAAGCCCTACTAAATTGTGTTTATTATTATGTATTATGGTATTAGAGTATTGTTCATGTGCTTCCAGTCACTAAGTACACCCAAAATCACAAAGCTCAATACATGTACCTGGAGGCTAACTGGTAAAAGAGGATAAATAAAAGAAGTGTTGGCCTGGGTCACCCTGGCACTGGGTTTATTTGGAGCTGAGACAGAAAACTCAGTAGAAATCAGAGACCCTGAAGGAGTAAGAGAGAAGAAATAAGACAAAACCACTCCTGACTGGTTAGACCTCAGCTGTGTGGCCTGCACAGGAAAAACCCAGAAAACAGCATCTGCAGAGATACTGGGAAACCAGCAACAAACATGAAAATGGGCAAGAAATAGAAGGGATGCTGGGAATCTGCACAGCAACCTCTCGCCAACAGCTGCATTAGAAACACAAATTGCACAGCAAATCTCACTTCCAGCAGGATGGATCCCAGAGTGCCACAGCTTATAAGGCACAAGAAGATGAAGTTTGCAATCATGTTGATTTGTTCAGTTTGGGAGTTGCAGGGGAATGGGGAAACTGCATCAGATACTGTCATGTTAATGTGGGTTTTTTCTTCTCTATAATGAACTATTAGAATTTGTCTTTTAAACAGACCTACTCTTATCAAGTGAGCACATCTGTGTTGGCTTGCAGTTGACTGCTGGCCCTTTATTAGTTCTTTCATTGTAAAGTTGTGTTCTTCACAAGCTAATCCCCAGGATGACAATTCTCCAGGAGTGATGTCTATTCACGGAGTGTGGATGTTGACTCCAACTCTTCTCGTGAGCCCTGCTTTGAGCATTTGCAGGCCTTAATGATCCATATGGTGCTGTAAAGTAGGAGGCAGTAGGATAAAATACCCTATTTTTACCAATAACTTTGCCTGAAAAGAAGACTGATTTCCAAGGGAGACAGGTGAGGAAAATGGGTAAATGATTTTAAAAGTGTTTGTCACATTGCTGAGAAACAGCAATCACAAACCCAGCTTTGGGCCACAGAGCTGTAGTTAAAATTTGTTTATGTTCCTAGCAGACCTCAAAACTAGCTGCAAGAGACAACATATTTCAGTGTGCAGAAATCACAATTACAGCCCCATCCAGCAATAAAGACAAGTTGTCCTGCCTCTGTTCCATACCTCACAACTACTCACAGCCTTAGCCAAACTCCAACCAAGAACTATTCACACATTAGGTCTTGCATTATTTTTCAGGCATAACTCAGAGTTCTGAAGGAGACAGAAGTAAAATTTCAGCACCTTAAGCAATGAAAGCAAAGCATTTCAATATTAGAGAAAAATATCCCCAGAACACAGGCTGTAAATTGATATTTTGTGGTGGAAGTTAACACCTGCCCACATTCTGTACCCAGACATTTGTTCTGCTTTGTGACACACACTATCATCTAAACAGCAATTCTGACTGTTCCTCTCCTACTTTGTGACTCTTGCATCCCTGCTATCACAGATCTCTGTGCAAGAAAACCCTGCCAAATTCCTGTTGTTGCTTCTATGGTGGTGTATTTCCAGCCTGGCTGTAAATAGTGCATGGAATAAGCCTGGAATTATCCAAGTCTGCTGATAAAGGTAGCACCAGCCTCAGTGGGTCAGGCCTTCAGAGGGGAAACCCAAAATACCTCATGGTACCCTCAAACTGGGAGTCCTTCTCCACCATGGGGAGCAGAGCTCAGAGCTCAGAGTTCAACCTTCAGCTGAAATGGAGCATGGAAAACAATCCAGAGTTATGTCAACCTTCCACCACCAAGTCAGAAACCAAACAAATCTGGTTGATTTCTGAAGATTAAAATTAAAGTAGGTTATATTGATTTATATGTCTCGGCATGATGGCTCTTCAGAAATGTCAAATTCTTGAAAAGTTGACAGATGATAAGAATAAAACACAATTCTATAGCTATTTTAGCTGTTGTAAGCATGTCCTGAAGTATAGTTTTCTTTAAAAAAAATCTTTTTTTAATATTTATAGAGATGTATATTCAGCACTGTAATCCCTTCCTAGACCATCAGCAAATTATTCATACTTAAAAGCCTTGCAGCTTTTTCATGGCTGATTTTCTTTTCTTTTTTTTTTTTTTTTCCTGTGACAGAAGGAATTAATCATGGCTCTAATGGCTCTCTGGCAAGTGCCACTTAAAAGCAACAAATGCATTTGAAAAACCATTAGCTTTGCCTGTCCCATTTAGAGTTCATAAAGAAAAAAGTACAGGAGTAAAAAAAGCTCTTGTGTCCTAAAGGGTTTGGGAGCTGGAAAACAAAAACATGGGGAAAAAAACCCTAAATTGTACATAACAAAAAATTCCCAGCAACTTTTGCTGTCTCTTCAGGAGCATCATGTTCTGCTGCAGGGACAGAAAAGTTGCCTGGTTGGGGAACTGACAGTGAGGTCTCCAAACAGGGTGAAACTGTCCCTAAACACCAGCAATATTCACATTTGCAGTGCTTCAGCTTCTGGTCTGTAAAATGGGACTGGTGATATTTTCTGTATGAGATGTGCTGATAAAATCTCACTATAAGGGGCAAACCTCAGTGGTTTTGCTTGTGCTTTTTAGTGCTTATTTGCTTTTATTGCAAAAAATAACAATCAATGTTCATGTACTTTTTGTCTAACTCTGTACCTAAACTCCTCCAGTATTCACCAGCATTAATAGAGACAAAAGTCTTTAAATAAAGCTCCTTTTCTTAAAGTCTAATTCTGATGCTCCTAAATAATTCTATTCCAATAAAAGGAATATGAGGTACCAGATTTTATTTGATTAACATGGTTCTTAGGAGCCTTTACACTAACATGCCACATGAGGGAAGTGTAGATACTCTGGACTTCTCCCTCTGAAAATCAGCACCCAATTTTATTTTTATGTTGTTAATGGATTATGAATGACATGTAATTATTTTCCCTCTGAAAACCATGTTAATTTTCAAGAGAAAAGGCTCAGTGATGGAATTAGCTATTGAAATGTGATAATGTAACTCTGTTTATTGGTAAAACAGAGCAAGATTTCCCCTGTGAATCATTTCCATCAATGCAGTCCTAGGTGACACTGCAGGATTAATGAGGATGTGCTCTGTCCTCGGGCACCACGAGCACAGAGGAGCACTGAGGTTTCTGTGTGGGCAGCTGCAATCAGAGGGGGTCACAAATGAGGCATTTTGGATGAGCCTTTGACTTGAGGCTGGCTTCAGGAGTGCAACAACCACCTCCTAAAACTGGTTTTGTTTCTTATGATCTGCACCTGCCCCTGAAAGACTCTGGCTCAACAGAACAAGGGATGCAAATCATGACTCAATCTTCCTACACTGCAAATCCACACACCACAGCCAATAATAATTATAATTATAGCCCTCATTATCATCATCTATACATAAATCCTGCTGTACTTCTGGATGTTCACATTTCTTTACTGAGCACAATGACCTGTCCAGCCCCTCACCAGAACATTAGGACAGAAAGGTTTTAATGTTCTATCTTCAGTTGCACTTGTTCACTGCCACCTTGCTGTGTGGAAATCTCCTCTGATCTTCATTTAATGTTTTGGATGATGCATTGAAGGCACATTTTGGAAACTATTCCTTCCAAATGATTACATGCAGTAACATCTCACAACAGCACAAATAGTTAGAAAACTAATTTCCTGTGAAGTACAGTATGTTTTCTTTGTTAATAATGGTTAGTTAGACAGACTAGTGTTCTGTTTCTTTATTTTTAGATTTCAATAAACTTGACATTATTGAAGAGGATTCATAAATTTTCCTGAAATTCAATTACTATAACAATTGGTTCTTGCACAGTGTCCTGCCTGAGCCACTGGTAGAAGTATGAGGATTATATATTCTCACCTCATTTCACAGGCAATAATGAAAGAAGATGATACTAAATTCCCCCTATCTAGGTCTTTATTTAAAAAAATAACTAGGGTTTGTGAAGATTTTCCTTTCCACCCACAGTTGTTTCTCTGCTTTCAGAACAATGAAAACAATTAAAAGAGTTGATTAACTAGGAAAACAAACCTCAAAGGCAATTTCTTCCTATAGAAATTTTAGCTCATTTAAAAAAAAACTTGAAAAGATTAAAATCATAAGCAGATGGTTCAACATGTGATTTTCTACCTTTCAGATGTAGGAACTATCTTTAAAAAACAATAATATTTTTATGCTAAATCTAAAAATGAACATCCTCCAAACCCTTTTCTTTGTTCCCCCAAGGACACTGGGGACAGGCTGAGCCTCCTCACTGCAATGGGATTCCCAGCACTGCCCCCTGAGAAGGACCTGAAATTTGTCTGCAGAGTTGAGAATCAGTCATTGAGCTGCTCCCAGCTTGGAATGGTCACTCAATTAACTTAAATTGAGTTAATGGTGTGCTGAACAAGGGTGAGCTTGAACCTTGGCAAGAGCACTGCCTCGTTAGCACCCAACCCCAGAGCCCTGCGAGACTGGAGGCAGAGCAGGGCCCTGACTTCTCAACTGCTCACAGCCTCTCTTCTCTCAGCAATTTGTCTCTCATTTATTTGTTCAAAGCAGAGTTTATAGTCATGAACATGCTAGCTCAGTCTAGGAGGATGATTTCAAAGAAAACTGTTACTCAGTACACAGAAAATATGCCCCGAGCATATTAGGAACAAGGAAAAGTTGAAAAATAATGAAATAAAATCACATTACAGTTCATCCCTAGGTATAGAAAATTCAGGCCATTATAATGTAACTATAGAGAACAGCAGCTAAATTTGCTGATTATGACCCATTTTGTCAAGGAAGAATGAGAGTCTCAGCTTTTTACCAGAAATAACTGTGGGCACTCTTAAGAAAGCCCTAAACCAAAATCTTTTGGGGGTTATCTTACCCTGAACTTCACCTTCACTTATTCTTACCATACAGACTAAATAAAATCAAACAAAACTCTAGCATTACTAAGTGAGAGAATATTGCCTACTCTCAGCTATTGAATTAAATATTAATTTACTGTTCTTATTTTTGACATTAGATTTCATTTTCCAGGACATGTAGGTCAGAGGACAATTGTATTAATCTGTCTGTCCCCAAATGATAACTTCCCATTATAATCACAAGGCACAATAGAGAGAGCTCAGAATTAAAAAAAAAATAAAAATTCATTGTATTTATTATTAGAACACCCAGTATAATTTTTTTAGAACTGAAAATCTGTGAGACACTCTGGTACCAAAACTCTAAGGGAAGTTCATCTATTACAACACATCTGTGTGAGACATCATTTTCTGTTTTATTAAATAACATCTATTAACTTAGCTTTATTTTATTTGATATGGCAAAGAAGGTCTGACCTTTCAAAGCTTTTCATTTGCTGCAGTTTAAGAGAAACATTAGAAATGCCATGAGATACTGCTGCATGGGAAACACCAAGGATTCAAAGAAATTAAACTTGGATGTGAATACAAAAGACAACTCCAAATGTCCCTGCTCCTTGCCATGGTATTCGTTTCCTATCAGAAAGCTGACATTCAGAACATTCAAGAAATATGACTGCCCTTTCAGACTGGAAATTCAGATTTATTTCCTTCCCATGCAATGTTTATTTGACCCTGTATTAATGTCAGACACAAAACTCGTGTTGTGATGAAAATGAAATATGTTGTTTGACTTTTTGATTCACATACACGGCACAAATGTCATTAGAAGGAAATGATATTCCAGGTTGGCTGATTTTCTACAGCTGTTCTAAATATTCTGGGAGTCCTTTGGAATCTAAAGTTTGGTAGCCATAGGAGTTTGGAGAAGATACTTAGGGAGATAAATGCCACCAAACTATGATAAAATACAGAATAATAAATTAATTTCCTTCAGAAACTTCCTCCAAATATTTTAGGACAGAATGTTAAATCCCTGCTGGGGAACATCCCACCAAACACAGAGGAGCTCCAGTGTCACCCATTCTCGACTCTTTGCTTGCATTTTTCTCCTTGAAAGTCTCCTTGAGATTTTGAAAAATCTCCTAGAGATTTAAAATCCAATTTATTATTAGAATTCCAGCTTCAGGTATTCAATGCTCTAAATGTTCTGCTATTATGGAGCTGGATTTTTCACATCCTACTAACCCAGGGAGAAGTATTTCAGTGAAAATATTTATTGCAAGCATCACCTTGACTCAGAAGGCTTTCAGTTATTCATTCTGCTTTTCATTTATTATTGCTTAATAATTTATGTTAGAACATTCCATTGGCATTTTTCACTATATTAATGTTCTCATCCCAAATATATGTACTGAAATTTCTGTTAAGGCTACTACATTGTGGCATAATTGTTAACCACCAGCAACTACATTCTTACAGAATAAATAAAATTACAATTTTCACAATTGCCATGGAGGAAAAAAAACCAACTCCTAGAAACTAGATTAAGTGTTGAATTTGCCAATTTCATCCCTGTGGGAAATAAAATGCTATTCCAGCATTCCTGCTGGTATAGGAACTCTACATTTAGATGGCTGGAACATAATATTCCCACTCATTTGGAAATTAGAATTTCTCCAGGAATGGTAATGCACCGAATTTTTTTCTGCATGTAACCTGATTTTTGAACAGTTTTAAATGCAGGATGTGCCACTTGAAAATCATTTCTTGCTGCTGCATTTGTTGGTTTGTCAGCTGATTCTTCTTCCCCTCTTTGCCAGGTATTTCAGCTGCCCAAATCACTAAAACCTCCACAGAAAGCATTTGAGGTGCAGAGCACAAGAGCTATTAATTGAAATCTCCCATTTTGGTATTATTAAATGGATAATTTAAACATGCAAGCTGATGTGAATTGCACATGTTTAAAACTGTTAATTATTACACTCTGCAGTGCAGGCAGTGCTCAGATGATGTTGTGTGAGCCATTCTTTCTTTACCTGAAATTAACAATTCCAATAAAAAATTATACTAAATTATTATGACAAACATATAAAAATAGTATAAACGCCATTGTGATGTCTAAGTCTGCATCAAAATTAACAGCAGATGACACAAGTCATTTGTTCTGCTGCTGGAAGGGCAGCAGGACTTCCCTGAGCCCTTGGTGCCCCACTCAGAGGAGTTTCATTAAAGCCAAGCAGCAGCTGCTGCTCTGTGCTCTGTTCCTCATCCACCATTCCTCCCAGCAAACTCATCAGTTATTTATGGGTGAGTGTGTGCATGGCACACACAAATTCCTGCCTGACACCTGACAGCAACACTCAGCACAGGAGACTCCTGTCAGGAGCACAGCTCAGACCTCAGAGCAAATCCGGGCAGGGCAGCTCCTCCAAACCTCAGCTCATTACTTGTTCCTGTGTGGCACTTAAAAGTTCTGATTTTTGCAGTTAAATGGGCACCCCTTGCCTCCCCTCTGCCTTCACAACACATCAGATATTGGTCCAGGCTGCTGGACATGGCACACAGATAACATTGTGCAAAAAGCACAGATGAAGCACAGAGCTGAGATCTGCCCTTGCCTCCACATCTGACAAAATGAGCAACTCCATCCAACTCCAGCCCATTTATTTCAGCTGAGCCCCACTTTCCCAGAGCTCCTGAGACAGGCTAGAAAACTCAATTTCCCACCAAACTCAGGGCCAATACCTTTTTCCAGTCTCCCCAAGCACTCTTGCCTGGGGAGCTGTTTCCTTTCCCTTCACAAAGGTCCATGGCAGAGCTCTGCACTCTGGGATTTGGCACCTCAGCTAAGATATTTGCTTTGCTAATCCCAGGGTGTAGAAATAACATCTCTGCAAAAAACCCCATGTTCCTGGGACTAAGAACCCACTCAACTGGAAATCTCCAGGAATGCTGTGGGAAAGAGATGAAGCTTTCAGTTTGCGTCAGCCCTGAGTTCTAGTGCTGGTCTCTTCATCTTCAGGCATTCTGGTTTACAACTAATAATTACTCCATCATTAGTTTTGAACTGAGAGAATAAAGAAAAGGTAATTAAATAATCTCTGGAGAAGAATAAAATAAAGAGACAGAGTGACGTTAACTGAGTGGGAGGCAGAGATACCAAGCTGCTGCAAATTAATATATCCTGAGCAACTGTCTGCTCTCCCTTCCTGGCCTGCAGTTAATAGACAGTTCATCTTCCATATAGAAAGTTCATTTTCCTTCTGTAATGAACAATTCATTTTGTTTATGGCAATTTCTCCAGCCAATCTTTTCTTCCATCCTTTTATAAAACAACTCCAACCTTGCTGATTTTCCAGTCTCATGTTCATAGATAAAACACTACAGAAGGCTGCACCAGGGCTATGACAACTGCAGGAAACCTCCCAACAGCTTCAAAATATATCCAGATACAGACAAAATCCACCTTATAACTTTAGGTGCACAACTGCAGCATGGCTATCTAAAATATCACGCTGACAAGCTTTAGTGAAAGGGAGTCCAAAATGACAGAATCTTCAGGCTTTGCCCCAAAAGGATGGATAGAATAGAAAGTACTTCAGAAAAAAAAAAACCTGATCAACCAGCAGATAAGGAACCTGAAACTGCAAACACATTTTTTTCTTGTTGTTAACCACCACTTCCCTGAAAGATAAGTTCAAAAAGAAAGGCATAATAAAAGAGTAACAGATAAATTATTTAAATGGATATCTTTGAAAGAAGAGAACTTCTAACCTTAAGAGCTTCAGCATCAATTAGAATGGCTCGAGGACCTTAGAACAATGACATCAATTTAACTATAAATACAAAAAGAAAGCCCTTTACTTACAGAGATGCTTACAGAGTTACTCTTTGGGTCAGTAACTGCTCAGTGGTGCAATGTTTATTCAAGAAAAAGGACAATGATCATGTAGTGAGAGAAATAGTGTGATATACAAAGAACTAACAGGATGGGATATCATAATCAACCACAGCATTCTTGGCTAGTTCTTAAAACACAGGAAATCATCCACTGAAGCCAAATTAGGCACAGTCTGTTCAGCTGGGGGTGCTGATGGAGCAGACTGAGCTTGGGGCCAGCCCTGAGTTCAGAGCAGCCTTCAGGAGAAGGGAACTCAGAGGGAAATGAGCAGCAGAAAATGGGGAAAAGCCCAGCTCCTGCATGCCACAGCTCTGGAGGGGGCAATTCCTGCACAAGACAGGGATCTCACAGCAGAACTGACTCCTCCTATCCAAGTGAATCTTCCCTTGGCACTTGTGCCCTATTAGAGCTGGCATTTCACCTTGAGCAGGAGCAGTGCCATGGTAACAGATGGGAGCAGCACAGCCAAGAAAAGCTAAGTCTGAGCATCAACTGTTTGTTGAAGGCAGGATCCCCAGCCAGCCCTGTCAAACACTGAGACTCAGAATCTCCCTGTGATGGAGCAGAAACAGCCTCCAGCCATGAGCCACTTCAGCAGAGTGTGACTCCAGTGACTCACATTTAGTCACACTACTGATGAAGGGAGCCCAGTGCCTTCCTTTAGTCCCCACTGTAAAAAAAACTCTTTATTTAAACTCAGAACTATGTTGCAGAGAGAGAAAGAAAGGAATTTTCTTGTACTTAGAAAAGGAGGTAAAAATTTCAATGGGAAAAAAACCCTTAACCTCCCTCAAACTATTCTTTCATCTGTGCCCCCTCTGAAAGAACCCACCAAAACCCAAGCAATCAAAAAACCAAGTAAATGAAGTTGCATGAACGGACACACAAAAGGGACAAAACTTCCTAGACCAGTGGAATAAGGAAACAAAGGGACACAAAATATCAAAAATAAAAAAGATTTTAAAGTTTTTTGCTACCAGAGCTGTACAAAGGTAGATCCAACACTATCTTACAGGTGGGCAAGAAATTCCCCAGTGTTACACATAATCTGGTGCAATTCAGCTATGAAAAGTAAATGCACAGCCTTGCAATGCAATACTGCTGCACTCCCTGTGACAGAAGTCATTGATATTCCAGATATTTTTGAATTATTTCTGCAGAAAAGTAGAGACAAACCAATACTCCTGGCAGGTGTTGCTCTCTGGTTTGTGCAGGAGAGGTTGAGAGCAGTTTTAAAGAAGAATAAACTGAGGAACAGTTTCCAACCCACAAATACTTGGCAGGTTTGGAAAGCAAACCTGTTCCTTTGAACTGCTGGGGAGCCCTCAGAGCCCCAGACTGCACAGCCTGATGGTTTCACCGATAAGAACAAGGCTCTTGGAACCAGCAAGAGTGAAGACATCCAGGGAGCTTTTATGGGAGTGAATTTTCCTCCAGCATCCTGCAGGAAAGCAGCCAGCCGTGCAGTTTATATCCACTGCAGTCCCAAGGAAGCTGCTGGCTGCTTTTGTGCCTAAGCTGGAGAAATGTGACATCTTTCCAGAATGAGGGCCTTGGTTTGCACGTCATCCTCCCCATGCCAGTGGGAATCATGCAGTCCCTGACAGGGTGATGACTGAATAATTTCTACTCTACTCATTGCTCAGGCAGCACATTTCAAAAGATAACCTTATTGGACAACCCGACAACATTTTTATCATAAAATGCAAAACCAAGTTTAGGTGAAACTTTGATTCATTTTTAACCAAAACCTGCAGCAGTCTTTCAGCTTTCTAGCTAAAGTTATTTTGACCAAAAGAATCTCCTGCCTCCTCAAAATGCATAACATGAAATTATTTTGATTCTACATCTTTAAGTCATGGTATTAACTCACCATTTTCAAAATGTATTTCCTTATGGCTTTTATATTATTTAGATTTTGAGTTATCATTTAGGAAACCCATATTTCATTTGATCTTTTTTCACATTGGGTTTAGATTGAAAATTCAATTATTTCACCAAGTAACTCAATCATAAAATGATTTGGAAGGGACCTTGAAGGTCATCTAGTTCCAATTCCCCTGGCATGGACAAGGAAACAGAATTTCTACAAAACGTGCAAGCAAAAATGGATAATTTTATTAGAAAGAGAAGATAAAAAGGGAGTGAAGATAACTGACCACCAGAAAAGTAATCAAAATCCCAAACAGCTGCATGTTCTGCAAAGATCATCCCATGACAAAACAGCCATGAAAACGCCCAGCAGGATGAGCAGACCAACTTTGAGAAGCAGTAGGGATGGTGTGAATTATACCCTTTACCCTGGAGTTACAAGATTAACTATTCCTTGACCACTCAGTCAAGCTTGACAACTTGGAAATAAAATTTGGTAAAAAATGTACCAGTAAAACCCTTCAAAGTTCACCAGGGGCATTAGGTGACCCAAACACCCATCCATGTTCATGGAACTCATCCCACTGTCACCAAAGTGGCTTCTGCTTAGGACCTACTTCTCCATAAAAAATAGATTGAGCTAATCCAAATTGGACAAAGGGTGGACAGGAGAAGGGCCTTGGAACAACTTGCAGTCACAGTGAAGATTTTTCTGGTTGATGGAAAAATATAAGTAATATCCAAAGATTGCTCTTGGATTTCTCAGCAACCCTAAGTTGAATTCCTTACATCCATCCCTAATCAATCACTGCACAGCCCTCTTTGAGCAAGGAGCCGATATCAGATCCAGGCTGCTGGGAGCTGTATGCACACCCTGGAAGGGCTGTACCCACAGAAATCATATTTAGTTCACCCTTTGCTGTGAGACCATCCCAGGAGCAGTCTCAGGAGGGATGGTGCCTTCCCCAGGCAGAAGTTCTCCTGTTTGCTGAGGACACACCATGGTACCCTGTGTGCTGTGAGATTTGTCACTGACAGCAGAGCAGGGGAGTGGGGATGAAGCCATCTGTCCCTGAGAAACACAAAGCTCCCAGGTTTACCAAAGCCTGGAGCTAAAAGCCAAAGCAGCATTTTCCCAAGACTGTTTTGCTTATTTTCATTCCATGTACACAAACACAGCAAATCCACTGAAACACAAATGGCTTCCAACCACATACCTGCAAGTTCATGTCTATACCCACTTTCCTAGATTTTTTTTGCAGTTTTAGCTCTCTACTACTCCACTTACTGGTCAAAAACAGCAAAGCACTAAATCAGAGCCAAAAGTTTAATTTAAAATTCCATGCTGATCCAGCTTTAAAAGAGCATGTTTCATCACTTAGGGCAAGGATGATAAAGTCCATTCACCTCTTCCCCTTCCCATCCCCTGAGTTATCTTTAGCAGCCTGTGAGTCAAAAGTGTAACTGCAGCTCCTGCTGAGGTACCCAGATGAGCTTTCAGCTGGCTTTGATGTGCCCATGTGGGATGCAGCAGCACATTTGGGCAGCAATTCTTCATGTCTAGGAAGGAAAGTGTTAAACCCAAAATTCTCTTGGCATAAAAGGGATATTGAGATGAAAGAATAATCAATCTTTCATAAATAATATACATGGGTGGGTACATTATATATTCAAAGCTACAGTCAAATGGTTGGGGAGAATGATAATTTATTCTGTTGAATTTCTTTGGAATGAATCCTGGAACAGATCAAACAAAAAAGTTATAAAATAGGAATTACAGGTAATGAAGGGCTCCTTGTTGCACAGGCGATCTTCTAACTCTTATACATAATTAAAATATATGAGGTCAGGGATGAGCTTAGAGGTGATTATGTCAGGAATCATTTTGTTATTCTTTTATTAAACAATACTAGACCTATATTTGTTTTATCAAGGCATATATATACAATATGAAATGACTGGGATTGAGGTGCCTATTTTAAATTAACGTGTTTTGATTAAACACAGAAGTAGCAGAGAACTTTAATATTTGTGCCTTGTATCTGTAGCAGGCTTGCTCTAGATATCTAAATTATTTGCCTTATTGCAAATTCAGTCCAGGAAGCAACATTTCCAAGAGGGATCTTTTGGGGATACCATCAAGTTTCCTTGTTTTGTAAAGTTTTTTAGCCATTGTGTCTTGGTGTGCTGAGAACATGATGAAACAATGGTTGCTGGCTGAATAACTCACATTACACTTCCAACATCTACTTTGCATAATTTTGCCATGGATATTTTTATTATTTGCCTACCTGTTTATAATAATTGATGCAGGATAACAATTGTGAGGTCCACTTGTGTAGCACAAACACTACATAAGCCAACACACAGATCTCTAACATTATATATAATGTATACTTGGAGCTACAAGCAGGCTCAAGGGATGGTGAATAATTGCTTATTATGGGTTTATACTTGTTTTTAGAACACCTCTTCATTTCCTTCAGTTATAATTAATAAACAGCTGAGAAGTGTTGAAACCTGACAGAGACAAACAACTGCTGACAGTATAAACCCAATTTCCACGTGATAGCAAAAGACCTAAAAACGAAGGCAACACTGGAAGAAACTTTTTAAAAAATCCACTTTTTTTTTTTGTCAAAACAGTTTAAAAAAAGTCCTGGAAAAAAGTAGGATCTACGAAAGAGAGCAGGAATGAAGCTGGGGAGGGTGAGTGATAGGAGGGACAGAAGAGACAAGGGGAGCCTGAGTTCACATCCTCTTCTGAGCAGCAAGTGTCAGGAAGAGCAGTGATTATTGCTGTGCACCAGCTCTGCACAGAGGCAGAAAGGCTGACAATCCTTATCTGGTGGCAGATGTTCAATGGCTTTTGAGAGAACAGAACTGTGACGATTTGTCCCATTCAATTTTGAAGAGAAAACAAAAGGAAGAAAAAAGTTTCTAATGTGCCTCCTCTTATGCTTTCAACCTAGATTATAGTCTCTTCAAAGGCTGGTGCACACTCAGCTTCCCAAATAGTTTTAAAGGAAATATATAAACTGAATTTTTAAGATTTTTCTGCTTCAGTGTGACAGACTGTCAGAAAATTAAAGTAGCAAATTCAAGAAGGGTTTAGTCTTTGTTTTCTGGTTCTTTTCTTCTTGGCATTCACTCAGAAAAGCATAAACAATTCTCTTTGTACTGGCCACATAAGGATTTTTTTTTATTCTGGGGGAGGAAAAAAAAAGCAACATCCAGGGAGATAAGGAGCTCTTGGATCCTTTTCCAACATGAAAAAGAAATTGATTTGAGAAAGGGAATCTGTGAGATAGTAACCACCTTTCCCAATTTAATTGAATTAAATTTCATCTACAAAAAATTTATTCTTAAATGCAAGTTCATGGAAGGATCTGTCTGCATTTCAGATTTGGGTCATGTTCTTTTGAGTCACCTGTTCTTATGTGAACAAAGAGAAGGAAAGGAAACACAGGTGGCTGCACCTTTGGAGGCTTTAAATTATTCCTGAAGTTTTGGGTGCTTCTGGAGTTCTGATGGGAAAGTATTGACTGTCAGCATTCCTTCAGAGAAACAGCCCAGGAGCAGGGGAGTGCAGGAGGGGAGTCACAGAGAGAAAAAGGGAGAGGTAAAGGAAGTGTAAAGAATGGAAATAAAAGATAAATGTTATCATTGATACATCACTACAACAGTGTTATGGAGGATAGATTCTACAGGACTCATCTGACTTTTAACTCAAAAGTTACAAGGAAAGTGCAAGTTTTTAAGGGTTTTTTCAAACATCTGAGGGATCTGTATTTTCCTCTGTTTTTTCAATATAAAAAGGATTTTCAAATGATCTATTTAAAATGAGAAAATTAATTTACTGTTTATAGGCAAAATGGTTTCATTTACTTCATAGCTGAAGCTTAACACAAAGGGTTATATGAAAATTTTTACTTGACATAGAACTGGTTACATATCACAATTGAATGCTGATAAACCACATTTATATGACAAGAAGTTCCATTTTATGTTCTCTTGTGCCTTACTTAAGAAGTCAGATTTCATGTACAGTAAGATGTAATGTACTATTTTGCCCAATAGTAAATAAAAAAATTATTCCAAAATATTGAAATATTTTCTAGTACTTCTACTTTGATTAAATTAATGAATCCACATTCCAGCCCTTAAGAATACAAGAATTCAAAGTGATTTTCAGCTTTCTTCTCCACATCTGGGTTTAAGAACCGTGGTTGAATGACACTACAGATTCTTAACATCATTTCTGTTATTAAGAGGATAATAGGCAAAGATGTGACCTGAAAATTGATCACAACTTGTGGCTCTGGTTGTGGCACTTCTTTGACATGTCCATTAACTTGACCACTCACACTATAATAAAGTATTTAATGCATCAAATTTAGAAGTCAAGAGAACATTTCATATTTCATGAGGTAAATAACCACATCAATAAAATTCCATTTAAAAAGCCAGGAATCCCAGCAACTGCAATCTCAGTCCAGGTTTGCACACACAGCCCATGAAGGGAAGCCAAGGCACAAACCCCAAATGCCACAGTGTCAGATAAGCAGCAGCACAGAATGAAGAGAACAACCACAGAAAGTATATTCCTGACATATCCTTTAAGTAGAAACGTTTCAAAAGATTTTCATGAGCTGCTCTTTAAAGGTCACATTACATTGCTGCTGTTTATTTCCTCATCAGTTAATCAGGTGCTGTTCCCTTTTTGTAAGGTCGCCAAGCCCTTGTAATTGAGTTTTAGGCTTTTTCTGAAATGTTCTGTGCCTGAGCAGAGTATGAGTGTTTCTTTTTCAGATCACAGATTACTAAAAAGTAGAAGTAGATACTGTGTTAACAGAACTCTACTCATCTGGGCTCTCATCCTGAAAATCCATAAACACGTCAGTAACTCACATATTTGAGTAAAATTGTGCTTGACACCAGATATTAAAACTCTCAGTAGTACAAAAAAATGCAAGAAGAACTCACAGGGAAGATGTCTGGGAGACAATCCCTAAATGCCTCTGTAGGTCAGAAAAAAAGGAACTATCTCTGAATAAAAAGAAGCATTGATAAAAGTGAAGACTGCTGTGCTTTGGTGCTTTTCAGGCAAAGGATCCAAATCCCCAAATCCACCAGACTGGACACCCTTTACATCCTTGTAAAATTATGGCCCCTCCGAGTCACTTATAAACCTGTGTTTCCAGCTTCTTTCTCAACTAAACCTCACTGGTCTCTAGTTGGAAGCTAAAGAGCAAAACCAGAAACCTGCAGCACCTGACAGAGCCCAGGGAAAACACGCCCAGGCATGGTCCTGCCCCTGCCACCACTCCAAGAGTCTGATCCTTTTTCAGATTTCTAGAAATTGAGAGGAATATCACAAAAACGCAGAAATTTGTCGTCTCTCAGTTTAAAATAGCACTTGGAGAACTAAAAAAAAAACCCTCAATCAAAGGTAAATTTGCCCATCACTTGCCATAAATTCATTTAGGTCTGAAAAATCCAAGTGTCTCCTCATGCTGCACTGATTTTTCTTGCACAACACTCACTTTATTTTGACAGGTTCTGTCTTTCAGGCTAATGACTGCTGGCATCAAACCCTTTCAGTTTTCCTCAATTCACTTCTGAATTGATTCTCTCACATTTTATTTCTGACTTTTCCCTCACTTTTTTTATTCTGCCTTGATTTTGATAAAATTCTAGCTCACTAGAGATATTTTTTGAGGATTTTTCCACATTCCCTTTCAAAATAGACTTCAGAAATGGGAAGAGGTATTTTAAGCTATTCTTGCTGCCCATTACTGTTCAGAGCCCAAGAATTCTAAACTCCAACCCACTGCCCTTTACAAACTCTGTTCTACTGTTGATTTTAGTTGATATTTTATTAAGTGTCCCCCAAGATAATTCACACACACAAATGCACACTTAGGCACATAAAACAGTGTTTAAAAGCAGCATTTACAGAATTTTATAGCAATTCATAGCAGGCTAATGAATTCAGCCATCTTTGGGCAGGAAGCACTGCCAGCCACAAAGTTTTTATGTGACTATCTTTGCTGCTTGAAGATAACTAGAAGGCATTTTTTAGCTAAATGATTCTGTGGTGCTCTCATTGATGATGTATAACTCCATTTACAGTTGTAATCTGGGTAACAAAATGAATAATCCATCATTGTACTATGAATAGTAAATTAACCCAGATAAAAGTGTTGAACATCCAATCAGAATCATTAAGTAAGCAGCAGACTAAGATTGGTGAGGACACATTGGAAGCAATTATAACTAATGAATACATTAACTTCAGCCTTGAGAACAGCACGGCTGATATTCCAGTCCATCAAAATAAAATTAGATTGGGGGCGAGCAGACACAATATGGAACAGTCTCTGAAAATAAACAATTATCCAGGAATGTAATTATTTTGAAGAGAAAGCTTCCTTGCAGTGATGTATTTTACATCACAGACCTGCTGCCTCTGCTGAAGGTGGTGCTGTGTAAATAACAGAAGAAAGGCGTGCACTCCAAAACGTGCTGCAACAAAACCACATCAGAATCACCAGGGCTGGGGGAGAAGCAAAGACACAATAAGTTAAAAATGCTTTTGCATATCAATCTGAAATAGCTGATTAGCTGCTGTGAAGATCATGGGCTATGCATAATGCTAATTACTTGAATAACCTGCAAGGCAGTTATACAATAACACACTGACTGTAAAGTCTTGGCAGAGTCAAGCTGGCTGCCAAACCCCAAAATATTTAAATGCTTTTTTCCTGTACACCTAATAGATTGTGAAAGAGGATCACTGAGCCTATATTAGAAAAAAGTGAATCTTACACAAACATTTGGAGTGTGTGATACAGCCTTGGTGTCCTACAAGCAGGGCTTCTGGTGATTCCAGCATTTATCTATTCACTGAGCCTCCCACCACACTCAAGTCCAGTGTAACTATTTATTTTCCATGAGGAAAAAATCATCTTTGAGATTGCACATGCTGCTCTTTACCTACTCCAACAAGTTACAAAATCTCTGCAGACCCAGTGGGTAACACTATTTTGCATTGATGATACTCAAATATTCATGGAAATTCTGAAACAAACTCCAAATCTGATCCAACTAAAGTGCCAAAACTCCATGGCAGATCCCTCTCCTGACTGCACCTCCCAGGCTGGGCAGGGTTGAACCAGCTCCCCAAGCACTGCATGAAATCATCCCTCCATCCAACACATCCAGTTAATTCCCTGATCCTTCCACACAAGTGCAGGCAACAGTAGATTCACATAAAAATCACTGCACTAGGTTTTGAAGTAATTTTATAATAACATTCATTCTCCCAGCATTTAAGGAAAGAGATGGTGTTTACTTGTTTTTAATTCTAGACACTACAAGACACCTCTAAGATGGAGCAAACTCAGGGCAAGAAATAAAGCACAAACTTCCAATGGAAGAGACACAGGCTGTATCTTCAAACTTACAGTAACTTAGTTATGAATTAATTTAACTTCATTTTTAAATAGTTTAAAGCTGTGGCAGGTGCTGAAAATTAGACTTTTAAGGTGCTCACAGGGAGTTCTGGATTCTTGTTATTTACATCCCAAAATGCCATTTCCAGCAGTCTGGAAGCTGGAAGTGCTCAGAGACCTTCAGCAAGGCTGGACTGAAGTCACTGATGTTGTGTCACCTGTGAGTGGCAGCTCACTCCCACCCAAAGAAACCTCCCCACAATCAAATTTTGGGGGATTCCAACCAGATTTGGACAAGTTTAGAATTTGGCAGCCCTCAGATATCAATCTACTCCTGGAAGCAGATCTAAAAATGTAGCTCATACCCAGGGCCTAAATAAAGCAGGAATTTCAGAAATGTTTGGTATCTGATGCCTCCCATCTCATTATGAATGACCATAAACCATTAACTCTTTAGTTGCAGGATGCTGCACAATACAGCAGCATTCCATCTTTTCCAGGCTTGTTTTTTCCTGAATTCCAACTGAGTTTTACATCAGAGCCAAGCTGGAATTACCTTAATTAAGCATAACAGTGAAGGATTGATTTTACTTAACTGAAATAACTTGACAATGTAACTGGTTACCTGTCAGTATTTAATGGGCTGGTAATTACTCATTTTATCTTAAGGCAAACACTACTAATAAAGTTTTAAAAACATTGCTCTTGCAGAGCTATTTTTTTCATTGTGGGCCTAATACACAAGTAATTATGTCAAAAACTGGGAAAAACTCCCAACTTGATACATTAGCTTGTTCTCATTTTGACAATATGATTAAAATTGTTCTGAATCTTTCTCCCCCAACAATTTACACTGAACTAAAAGTGCTGAATGTTGCTATTTATAATCAAAGGTTTCAGTGAACAAAAATGAACTGTTTATAATATGGTAAAAACGTCTGGAATGAGACAGAGGTAAAAAGCTTTCCTGATTTGACAATGATTGCAATGCAGCTGGAGACTTGCAGGTTTTAGATCCCCTGCAGAAGCAGGGATCAAAATATTTAGGAATTGAGTCTCCAAATCTCCTAACACTTGAACCTTCTGACTTTTTTTCTTTGAAGGATTTTATTCACAGTCTCCCATCCCATAAGGAAAAAACGAAAAACCCAAACACAATAGCTTAGTAGATTTATTCACTAATTAATTTGAGCTGGTCGGTTCAATTGCACATTTGGTTTATATTTTGCTCTGTGAGGTAACTAAAACTGGTCTCATCTACCTGGCTGCTACATGCTATAGTTAATGACTTCAGTGTTAGTGACTACAAAAATCTGGGCTTTTGAGTCTTGTCTAACCTGTGGCTGTAATAAAAAAAAAAAAATTGGTCAGTTTGCCCCTACAAACTGAAAAACTGACACAAATCACTTTTAACTTTGTCCCATCAATCCAAATAAGAAATACTTTGACTCTTAGATGAATATTTCAGTTTGTACAACAGTCAAAAATTCTTAACTTGTAAATCCTATAGATCTGCTATGAAGGTCATGGAGAGGGAATGAACACAAGATACTAAGCTCTCATTTTTATAGTTACTTTTCTGTTCATTACCATGTTTATTTTAAACAACCCATTGGTTATTTTTCCTATTCTCAGCTAATGCAAATTCCTTTTTAAAGCATAGTCTCTGCATATTTTACTAAGTCTTTTATTCCTCTCACTATTGATTAACAAGTTCAGATTTGCTGGTTTTAGAAGGCCATTCTTAGTATTTTTAGCCTTCCTGAAGTTTGATGAACTCAATTACAGTCTGATAAACTCAGTGACAGACCCACTCAAGTCCAGCTACTTGGGCCTTTTCTTCTCAAATATCTTTCCCATCCAAAGGGAGAAAATGAGATATTTGTCATAGCAGAGATCACATCCAATTAAGAAACCCACATTATCCCAGAGAAGGGTAAGAAAGCTCAGCACTGAGGCCATGCATCACTCACAAACTGGAATTAGATGTGATGGTGTGAAAGGAGGAATCCTTACATCACTGGGGGCAGGGGGGTGTCAATCTCCTCATTTTTCCACAGCTCTAAGCCTGGATTTCCTCCTTCCACAGGAGCTAATATTGGATTGTAAATACCATTTTTTTAAATTTCCTTATTTCTACTGTGCCACATATTCACTGTTTGCCGTAGCCAAGAGTCATCCAGGCAAGGTTGTGGCCAGCCAAGGAGTGTTTACATTTTAAAAACAGAGAAATGGGCACAACAAAGATTTCTGCAGGGACAGAAAAGGTCCACTTCAGTCCAGCATGGTGAGGCTGTGCTGAGGGAAAACACTCAGTTCAAGGCTGTGCTCTGCTGTTCAAGTGAAGGACACTGGAACTATCTACAGAGACATTGTGATGGCATTAAAACTGGTAAAAAAAACCACAGAAAAACTGCTTTCTCTTGTGAAGATGAAAGCAATGAATGTTTGTGTTATTTCAAGTACAAGGAGCAGACCCTCATTTTCAGCAGTGGCTGAGCCATAGAAGATCCATGCAGGAAAAGCAAATGCAATGAAGGAAACCAACACTCCAAGTTCTCATTAAGGAGACCTTTTATCCCAGTTCAAAATAATGAACTATTAGTTTTATTTTCCCTCCTGCAAATTACATAAATACTAAAATCCCACTGGATTACTGCTGCTGAGACTGTTCACTGTCTTATGCATTTTCTTATTCTGCAGACACAGGTGAAACATCCCCCTGGCAGTGAGGCAGCAGAACAGAGCCACAGGAAAGGCTGGGGGAGCTCAGGGAATTCTTTGTTTGGGGATTTAACTCCTGAATTTGGGCAGCAACACTGGCCCCACTGTGGCTGGTAAAAATCATAATAACCTTGCCACAACTAACTGAACCAGATGCTTAAATTATTATTATAGTTAGATTTATATTGTTTGATGGATTATTTTTATGTGGAATTTATTATTATTTTTATGTTAGGTGTTAGTAAAGGTTTTTAATGTTATATGGATTATTTTTGATGGAACAGTAGGTTAAATTTTATTTTTACAAATTAGAAAGTTTTTTTTGTGCTAATGGTAAAGTTGGCTGTTGTATGCAAATTTGAGGTAAAATTGTATTAATATGTATTTTTGTATAAGGTGTGATTTGGAGTAATATTTGTAATTTTGTATTTATTTTGTTTTTGTTTAAGAAAATTAAATGTTATCTAAAAGAATATTTTCCTGAGTTAAGGATTTTTAATTCTTCCTGACAGAAGCATGGGTTCTACACCAAAATATATGAGAAACACTTGAGACACACATCCTTGCCTTCCCTAAGGCTCTATGAAAACAATCAGTCATTGGTAGGTCCTTTTTCTTCTCCTAATACTGGAGCAATATTAGGAAATACTTTGTGTACACAGGCAGCAATTGCCTGTTGTGGCTCTGCTACACTCACCCTGTGTGTAGAAAGGCATCAATTCACCTTAATTCAAGGAAAAACACAAACTTATTTCTCACTCCTTTCACTGTACTGATGGTGATGTCCTCAGACTGGGATTTTGGTATTTTGCACAAGATCAGTAACCAGTGCAGTGTGCAAATCTGGGAATTAGAAACCATCATTATCCTTTGCATTATTAACACACTAAAACTTCTCCTATAAGGAAAGACAGCAGCAGCAGGTAACACCTATCCTTAAATCTCTGCAGGAAAACTTCTTGTCTATAATTTCATCTTTCTTGTAACCTCCAGGTAATGTAAAAAGGGTAAATTTCCTTCTAGAATGTAGTTTTCTATTGTAAAGGAAAAAAAAATTAATGGCAATTTTATGTAGAGTTTGAAAAAATGAAAAACAATTTGTTTTTAAGATCTCCAATCAGAAGTTTTAACTACTTTAAATGTACACCTCTCTTTCAACTTTGTAATTGGGATGAGGTTCTGCACTTTTATTAATGACACACATTTTAATTGGAGCTTATTTCATCTTCAAAGGCAAATGCAATGATACAGATTCAGCACCCATGTAGCTGAACAAAAGAAAGATAGGGCTTCACTAAAGTTCTTCTAACACATGAAAGCCACCCCCAGATTGCTTATATGAAAGTTTGGATTAAATTATGCCTTTACTTCAGCAGGTTTGAGATCTGGCCCTAAATATCAGGTCCACACTGCTGGATCAGGAGCAGTAGATTTGAAGCTGTACTGATGTCAATGAAAATTCCTGATTTTCCACAACTTCAAATGAACCATTTCCAATGGACAGGAGCTCACTGGGACAATCACAGCTTGAATTGCATGGCTCTATTCATGCACCATTCTGAAAGATTCCCTTGACCTACCACAATTAAAAAGTTTCCACTTGCCATACATCATGTACATGTTCTGCCTAGAAGGGTGATTTGAAGCACACTTGACTCTTGCTATACAAAATAAAATGAAAAAATCCACATAGCAATAACCCCATATCTAAATTTTATTTAGCCCGAAGACAATCAGACAAAAACCTATTTGTCTTTTCTACACTTCTAATCATAAAAACAACCTTCATTTGAGGCCTGTAATTAACCTTTTTCTATTATTGCAATTTGCTGAAAACCAGAAAAACTGAAATATGAAACAGAGCTTAAAAGTGTTCTTGCCTATGTAAAAAGAAATGCAGCATGCACCATCAGACATTTCATTATAATAATATTTTCCTTCTCTCTTTCTCTTTGGATCTTTGCCCTTCTGTAATTATGCAGCATCAATTCCTCCTCAAACAAAAAGCCAGATGTTTGCAGGCTCTGGGCTCAGACTGTTCTGCTGCTAAAAGCATCAAGTCCAGCATTAGCTACTAATGGGTGTCCTCCTTCCATTAACCTGGCCACAGGTAGCACTCCCAAAAGGAGCTGCCAGCATCCAGATTTGAATTCTGTTTTCTGGGAAGACAAACTACAAGACCATGGTCAGGGTCTGGACACATTCTCAAACATTAAATACACAAACAGAGAAGATTGGGTGAGTTTTGTTTTGTTGCAAACCAATTCTGGAGCAGCTAAAAGGCTGCTTCCAGGAATTAATTAAATCATTACTATGAAAGCTAATTTGTAAACCCTGTTTTTCATCGAAGCAGTGGTGAGGAGGGGGACCCAGAGCACAGAGATTAGACCCAGCCATTGATCTCTAAGAGCTGTTCTGTCCCAAAGACAGAATTCCACTTGTGTGTCCCCTGTGTGTGGGATGGGGTCCCAGGGCTCTGCTGCTGACATCCTGCAGCAGAAACCTGAGCTGTAGCTGACTTTTGGTGCTTTTCCTCAGACGTGCTTATCTCATCTATTCTTGGAGGGTCTGAGCTGTCAGACCCTCCATCCTTCCCAGGGGAGCAGCCCCTGCAGTGCATCCTCCAGGGGATCTGACACCACCTGGGCCAAGGGGCACCAGAACTTGGCCAGGAGATAAAATAAAGGCTTGGGCTGGAGCCCAAACACCACACAAGTATTAACTGCCTGACCAGGCCTGGCAGGAGCCCAGCCAGCAAACCTCAAGCAGAACCCAGACTTCTCCACCAAACCAGAACAAAAGAACTTCCTTCTCCTTCAGTTCTCTCCTCATATTCATTAGAATGGAATGTCACTTAAAAAGGAGAAATTACATTTCCACTAACCATTTTCTAGACCTTTCTGAAGTTGTGATGTATGAAACACCACATTAATAACACAAACTGTGCTAATGGCAGCTTTTAATGCTATTCCAAGAGGCTGTTCCTGCTGCACTGGCATCTATAAATACAATCGAATGCCTCAGAAATAATAGAAATATAAGGAAATACTTAAAATTAAACTGTAGTGGATCAAGATTAGACTAGTGCCTCTATTCCCTTTGGATACATTTGTAACATTTAATCTCATCATCATTCAGCAGTAGATACAATTCCAGACTACATCAAAGCAGCTAAAATACTGCTTTGATGGTTTAATAGTAGCTGGCAGTGTAATGACAGGTGGCCAGAACCACAACCTAATTTGAAACAAGCTGCAAGGGTGGTTGAAGACACAGCCCTGAGTTCTGTGAAGCATATTTCTTTGAATAAAGTGAGAAATGCAGTGGAGATCAGAGCACAGTAAATTTAGAGTGCTGTGCTTGCTGCACCTCCCTCATTGGTGCTGCCTCAGGAACCTGCTGCAGTGAGTGCATTATTCAACAGCAGTGATGCTGCTGCTTGCTTAGGACTCTTTTTAGCACTCTTAGTACTCTCTTTGAGTTAATGTAAGAGGATGAACAGAAATGCTCATTGTAGGTGTTCTACAAAACATCACAGTGGCTTTCATTGACATGCCCTCATCCCCAGACTTCTGTTAGGAAACATCCCAAGCTCCCATTTTCCTGAGAATTCATGAAAATGCATTTTCTGCAGTTACTTTTTAGTCCTAGTTCCAAAGTAAGTCTGCTTTGGAAATTCTGCTCCAGCAAAACCTGTTACCTTAACTGCAAGATTGCCAAAACAGGAGAAGATTAATTGCACAACTAGAAGATAAAACTACAAGGTAGAACAAAAATCACTCATCTACTTCAAAGTTCCACAGTAGATGAGGCTTTCAAAATATAATGGGTTTGTTATATGAGGAAATACCTGGGTTTTTTGCATGCAAAAAGAGTATAAATAATTTCTTAGCTTAAGCACAACAAAGAACCATTAGGTAGTAAAGGCATCACTCAAATATTCAGAGGGGCAGAATTTAACACTGTGCTATGCAAAGGAGGCTCTGAAGTCACCAGAGGTCTTTCATGATTCTTAGTGCAGCACTCAGAGCAGCTTGCTTTATTAGGAAAAGATATTCCCCCTTCACTAATAGTAGCAAAATATACTTACCTTTCAAAATATTATCTGTAAGTCTTTAAAAGACACCTGCTTTGAAATTCAGCAGGTTTCTTGAGGGAAATAGTGTAAAACAGAACAGATTAAAAGGCCCTTTCATGAAGCTATGAATTAGAGCTACTTGTTATCAAAATTCTCTGAGCATTCACGTAGCAGAGAAAAAAATTGCCAAGATTAATTGGTAGAGACAAAAACTGGGCTTAAAAACCCTGTAAGCTGAAGTGAATCAGGAAATCAATTTCATACATACGTTTTATGAAAACAACAGGAGCATATTTGTGGAAATAAACTGTAAAGAATACATTATCTTGGAATGTTAGGCTTCTTAACTGGACATTTTTTTCTGTGTGTAATCATCAACTATAAAAGGCATTTTTTTAAATAAAAATAAAAGCCCAACAACACATTGGTATTTACTGCAAGACAATTTTCCAAATTATGACACAGAAATAAAGCTTAAACTTGAGTTAAATGAATTGTACCTAAAATTGCTGTAAAAGTTAATGACTGAACAATCTGAAGTTCCTGACTAAAGAAAAGTTAATGACTGACCCCTTTTGAAGTTCCCATATTCCTTCTATTTTGTGCAAATCGTGACAAAAGAGACAACTTGTGAGATCAAGGATCTTGACATTTTTACTGTATACTCTACTTCATAGGGCTTCTCCATCAGAAATTTTTGTATTTTAACATTTAAAAGCTTCACCATGGAGGCCAAAACAATGCAGATTCCCCCTATAGTTTGATTTTGAAATTGTGTGGTTTGACATTTCAGTGAAAAAAGATGGACTGATCAATATAATTATATACACTAGAGACAGTTCAGTGTGCCTTATCTTACAACATAGTTTTGAAAGCTATCTTGTCCTTCAAATTACTGCAAAACACATAAAATTTAAGTAAAATATGCTAAAGGACTTTATTGCACTGCGCTGCATAATACTAAAAAAGGGATTTATTTAGAACGCTTCAAAATCCCAGTGGATGACAAAGTGCACACAACAGAGGAGATGTTATGCTATGAACTACAAAACTTTCCAGCTCAGGAGTTTGTGACTAATTAAGAAAGCTTTAGAAGTGTAGGAAGGCCAATAACACCACACAGGATGTTAAAGAATCAATATTTTTGTTAAGGGATCAAGCCTTTCTGTGCATATTTTCAGGTTGTTGGCAATTAATGATCTTGTTCTTGCAAGAAGCCTTCAGGATCATCTGGGAATGCTGATATTCAACTCCTGTTTTGGAGAAAACTGCCTGAACTTTCTAACCCATGACTGCACTGGACTTTGGCTGATCCTCACCCCAAATTCCTTCTCACTGGCTATTCTTATTTTGGTTCTGATGAATTGGAAGACAGGAATCAATTGATGTATCCAGACAGTGAAAAAAAAGGAATTTTAACTTAAAACTGAAAAACTCAACTACTAGAATCTAATCAAGTAGTTATCACATTTAGGAAAGTTTTAAAATTGGCAAGAATTTATCATCTATAGTCATAAAACAGATTATATATATATAAAGGTACATCATGTTTTAAAAGAAGCTTCAGGATTTTTCCCTAATCAAGTATGTTTGTCATCAATGAAAACACTGAAGTTCTTGCCTTGTTGTTTCTGTTTGGTTTCTCCCAGATGAGAAGCCTGGATATTGAGTGACACTGGGACACCATTCTGTGCCACAGGACAAACACTGTGGGGGTGTGAGACAGGGTGTGGACATTTCTGCTGATTTTCTTTAACCCCAAACAAAAATAAGGGATTTGACAATTGGAAATCTGGTCCCACTAAAACTCAAGTGGTGCCACCCTCCCATAACTGGTAACAATGATTATCCCAACACACCACTGGAATTCCTGCTCCAAAGGAAGAACCCAATAATTTTGTCATCCCAGCCACTGCCATGAGCTCACCACAGAGATCTTTAAACACAGGGTAAACTTGCTTTCTGTTTTATGCTGCATCTTCAAAGACTGCCACCACAGACCTGGGAAACCTTGGGCTTCACTTAAACTCCTGAGAACAGGATAAATGCCCAAGCCACATTTTTGAAGTGCTTTACTCAAGAACACTCAGAACTGAGGGTGAATCACAGGGGTTCTGACAGGAACTGCAGAAGTTTAATTGTTACTTAAAATGACCAATTAAAATAAAGCAGTTTCCTAAAGCCTCTATTTCCTCCTATGCAGACAGAATTAAAATTAATTCTGTCATGTGCCTTGATTTTCAACCTGGGGACCATAACCCAGGTCCCAACCCCTTTCCTTCTGAGATAACTTCTAACACAGAAGTTGCCCTAAAGTGAAGCAGTGTGCTCAGCTCTTTACACACCTGACAGGAAATTATGATATAAAATGCACAACCTCATTTTACTGACAGGCACTTAATGCCAATCTTACACTTAGCAGAAAAGCACCCCAAAACAAACTCCAAGAACCTTGAACATTGGTTGTATATTCTTTGCTTAATTTTCAAGAACAATTAGCAGGTTACCCTTTGTTTTGATTTCTTTCTTGAAATCTAATTATTCCATATGTCCTTTCACATTTTGTCTGATTTGCAATTGCATTTCTCATTATCATTTGGTGAGGATATGCTGCTATTTCCTCTGGTTTCATTCTCTCTTTTATGTTTCACTTGTACAAAATTAATTACGCTGTACCTTCAAGCATAATTTTAACAGTGTCTCCATTGCACTGTGTCTGCCTTTAATTAATGCTCTTCTAATGTAGGTTTTAGACCCAAATGGTGCAATATTCTGAGCATCAAAGAAACAAAAGATCTAACAAAGCTGAAATGAAAGAACCAGACAAAGCAGCAGACAATGTATTCTCATTTGAAAAATGTCACTTCAATTTTATTTTAGATAGTAGAACCAAAGAAGATTGTTTCTACTTTTTCCACATTCATCACTAAACTTTGTGGTAAGGCTCCCTCTAATCTGGGACTAAATCTGTAACTTATGAAATGAGATTAATTTCTCAATTGTCTGCCTATCTGTTACAACTCTCTAATCCACATCTCTCCTGCAGGATTTATTTTTTTTGTTTTAAAGATCCAGCAAGTCTTGGAGCTCCCCCATCAAACACAATATTCATGTGCTCTCTCCTCAAAAATTGAGGAGAATTGCACTCAAATTCTCTTTTGGCTGTCAATTCCAGAGGGCAATGGGAAAGGAACATCCCATGGATTGGCCTTTGTGCTCATTTTCTAGAAATGCAATGTCTGCTCACCATTGATCTGATACTTATCCAACCAGGAACTTGAGCTACCACAGACACTGAGGTAATAATTGCAGTTCTGCAGGGCTCTGGGTGTTTTACACTCATTCTGGTCTTTGGGTTTCAGGGACTTCAAAGAAAAGCCTTGGGTATTTCCTTTTTCTATTAGGCACAAAATAGATTTTACTGAGGTCAGGAGTTTTCTTATGACATTACATTTTCAAAGTTAATTTTCAATGTGTAGCAATTATGAGCAAAATGGAGCTTTTAAAACTTTCTGCTCATAAAAGCCAATTTTTCAGCTGTGTACAGCTATTTACTTAAGTGAACTGAGCTAAGTTTCAGAATCTGAAGTGCACTTTCAGTTAGATATTTAGATAAAAATTACAATGGAATGAACTAAAAATTAATATCTTTCACAGTTGCAGAACTTATTGAACAGCAACACTTGTGTGTTATGTACATGTGTGTGTGTATATGTATATCACAGTGACTTTATTATGCACAAAGATGGTGCCTGGTTTTCAGTAAGACCATTTTCTGGGCCATAATAAGCAGAATATTTGTGAAGGAGATCATTATAGGTAATTAAAGCATTAGGGATTTAGTTTTGTTAGATGGAGGCACTGAGATGTAAAACAAAAGTACCTAACTCAATTTGGGGATTTCTGCCTGTGAGTTAAAGGGGTCAAGTTAAAGTTCTTTTCACTTGAAAAGGAAGGGGGGGTTCTCTGAGGGTTATTGCAATGGGATATATTTTTAATGGGGACAAAGCCTGTCCAGGGATTCACATGAATGGCTATCAAGGACTTTGATCAGCACTGCACCCACACATCAAAAGGCATAACTAATTCCAAACCACTTTTGCTCATTGTTTGATAAGCAATAGTTAGTTCAAATAAAGTTTGCATGCTTCAATCACCTGCCTACATTAATGTGAATCATGCAAAATTCACTTGAAATCTATGTTTCTGGATTGCTGTTGATTTAATTTTATCAAGAGAAGCAAGCTCTGAGGCACTGTACATAGAAAATGAATTAAATAAGTTTTGTAATGGAATAAGAAGTAAAAGAAACAAAACTAGGTGGGTCATATTTAGAGCTTAGCTAACTTGACAATGTCTTTAAGGTGAAGGAATAATAGAGTTAGTCAAAGTTCTCCCTTTCATGGTCTTATAATGTCAAGAGAACAGCATTTCAAAGCATGACATTACACGGGCTCATTCTTTTCAAGAACACAAAAACTTTGATTTCAGAAACAAATGAAAGGAAAAAAGTGGCTCTGAAACAAAGCACTCCCCACATGTATATTTTTAGTGCCACGTGTTCAGACTTAAGGGCCACATGGCCTCACATTACTTAATGCAGGAAAAAAGGCATTTCCAAACTACCTTTGAAATTTCAATTCTTAGACAGTAAACTTGAAACTGGCCAGTAGGCAGAGGCCAGAGCCACATTTTGAAACATTAAATAACCTTAAAAAGAATCTTTTGTATTTCAATTTTACTTTTATCCCTGAATATTTTTCTTTGAAGATTTAACAATGGACCATCTTTTTTTTTCTCCTGCAGCTTCATTCTAAATCCTAAAGGGGCAGTTTCCATGCAGTCAAAAATACAAAGTTCAGAACATTCAGGGAAAATAAAGGTTGAATTTAAGTGGCTTGCATACATCATAGATGTGGTTGAATGACACTCTTTTGCCCTTAACCTCTGCTAATATTTGTTCTAACAAAGGCAATAGTCATAAGTGTTTATCACTGTGAATGAGAACATACTGCTTTTGCCTCAATTTTCACATAAATGCACTTTGTGCCTCAATAACTTCTGCTGTTTGTGGGACAAGCATCAATAAATGCAAGAGGAAGAATGATGACCCCACTCCAGCTCCAGAGTGTTCACAGAACTTCCTGTCAAAGGAACTCCATAATCTTACAGGGTTTCATCAGAATGCTCCTCAATAGTCATCATTTCACCATTTAAAATTAATATTGTTTCTGATGATGCCTATAAGAAAGAAAATATAAGGACATTTTGGAGATACAGGGACACGTGACAGCAGCAGCTGTGTGACATTATTCACTTCTGTAAATGAACCAGTGGCACTCTTTGATGTGTCACCTTGACAAGGTCACTCTGAGCACCAAGGGACAGGCAGGCACTTTAAGTACTTGCTGTAATTTTTGAGACTCCAAAGGACATTCTACAGCACCCTACTTCCTTCTATTTCTTGAGTCACTGAGTCTCATCAACAATGCAACAAGGCAATGCAACCCCACACGAGAGAAGCCAGATTTAGGGGTCTGAAGGACACCAATTCAGGCAAAAATCCCAATTCAGTCTTCATGGTCAAAGATGTCACAATATTCCTCAGAACAAAATAACTGCCAGTACCCAGTGATCTAAACATCGTTAGTGATGCAGAATGTGAGTAATTTGTCACCCTCAGTAATTAAATTTAACCTAACTTTAATCTAATTTAAACTATTCAAACACTTGAACCCCCCTTTTGTCTAGCTTAAATTACATACTGGAAACTCAGTTGTTTGGTGAGTGAGTTGAGTTTGGTCAGTGTTCACTCACTCCAAAGAGAGATGGAAATCTGTGGTCTATGAGCTGTGCTAAACAATCACTTATGGGTACAGGATATCTGTGTTAGCCAAAACATTAATGATTCTGTGATGTAAGACATTAATTACATATAGAAGTAATATAGAAGGTGCTCATTTGACTGCACTCATTCTCAGGTTTTCTTTTCTGCTTTTTCACAGAAGCACTGTGGGCAAGCTACGCTCTTCTCCACTGAGCCTAATTTTATTCATATAGGTGTCTAATTCTAAAATAAGAAAATACTTAAATTCAGCATTGAATAATTTTAAAGTACTGAAATGCCATAAATTTGAATCAAAATTGTCTACATAAAACATACCTGAAGAAATACTAGTTAAAAAAATCTGAATTTAATGGGCTTCTGAGAGAATTTAGCTGGCAGATATCTGTATCCCAGAAATAAGGAGAGGTAAAAAAATAAATAACCCCAAATGTCAAGACCTATACTTGATTTTTCTTCCACAAGTATTGTTGTCTTATTATTTTACAGGTATTACAGTCTTATGGATCTGCCTTTTAGCTATTATTCTTTGAAAAAAAAAAAAAAAGTTTTTATTGAGGCCCAGCTCAGAAACCAGCTTTGTCTAGTGCAGAAATATTAAGAAGGATTTCCTTTAATCAGCACAGCATGAAAATGCCTTCCTAGCCCTGCCAGAACTGGTGTGAGCTCTCCCCACTACAGTATCCAGGATCTCCATTGTGTTCTGGGCCAGCTGGAGCAGCTCTGCTCCCATGGAATTCCAATGCAGCTGTTTGGTGTTTCACAGAGCAGCAGCACTGGTTCAGCTGCCATTGACTGAGAAGCAGCACGAGGTCACTGCAGGGAAAGTCAGAGGATCTGGGTGGCTCAGGTCATGTTTGAACATGGGCAGGAAAACAGAAGTCAGGGCTTAAGTGCATCCCTGTCCCTATTGATCTGCTCCTACACGAGTGCATTTCAGCTCTGTGCAATAAGATACCAGAGAAATACTCAAAGAGCTTCAAAAATACACCACAGCAAAACACCAAAGCTTCCAAATGAGTGAAGTAGCACACTGGATAGACCTGAACAACGTCAGCACAACCAGAAAAAATGATGTTGAAGCTAAATCCAGTCTTTGTGGCTGCAGTTAACTGAACAAGTGTGACTGTGCTTCACACCCAGCTAAAATAGGGTCTTAAAACAACCCCTCAGCATGAATCACTTTCAGGTAATTCAGAAAACTTGCAGCACTTGGGAGTTAATTTCTAACTTTCTCACATTGAGCACATGTACATAAGTTCTGGTATGCTTTGATCTTTTCCTTTACAAGAGAGAGGCTGACATTACTGCACAATTTCTAAAAGAAGAGTTAAAGGAAATTTAAGGCACCACTAAAACATCAATTTTTTTTTTATATTAAAAGAACTCAACTGGGATAAAACATTTCTTTGGCTCAAAATGGAACTGATCAATTGTTCAACAGTTGGAATTCATGCAGTCTTATTTAATGATGTGCTCTAATGGCAGCCTTTTATGCTTCATTTCCCAATGGCAATATACAATGACACAGAGGAAAAGCCATGTAATGTACTGTAACAATGTCATGGATTGTTGCTGAGATTTAAGGGAAATAAAGTAGTGCTAAACTGTTAACACTCCTAAGGAAGCAGAATGATGGATGCATGGGCTGTGCAAACTAACCCTGAGTGGAAAGGAGATCCATTCTTCTGTGGCTGCACAGAGACATACACTTCCATTGGAAAACCAATTAATTCCAGGCCCCATGGACTTGGTTTTCCAAGAAGTTGTACAGACCTGGGAATTCCCACATGTTCATGCTCAACACATTCACTACTGTACACTCAATAAAATTCTGTTGCCATATTTGGATGTTCATGTAAAACTGCTAATTGTCTTGAACATTTCAATCTCAGCATAATATCAAAAGCCAGTTTATTACAAAAATACAAGACTGATACTTGTGGAGCATTTTCTGATGAGAGCTGAAATAAGTAACATTGCATTCAACTTCTGTTACTCTCTTTTATTCAAGACATATGAGCTCTTCAAATAAGAGAGATACAGAAAGATTTGGGCACTTCAAGTTCAGCATTTGCTTCTCAAACCTATGTATAAAACCAGAACCCATGCTGCTGATGTTAAGATCTCAGCAGGTTAAAAAACTTAACAGAAGAAAGATTTTTGGTATAATCCTTTGAGATGGTGAAATGCAGGCTCACTTAGCACACAGCTCCAGTAAAACCCTTGCTCACCCTGCAGAGGGTTCACACTCAAAGGTTTGCAGGTTCATCTGGGGAGGGCTACCAAGCAATCTGAAACTGTACTGCAATGACCAATGACAATATCACACGGATGATCTCAATGCCTTCTTCTTAAACCTGACCCTGTTATTAAAACGCATTCCCCCTTTGAAATGGCAGGGGCACATCATCCACTCCTCCTTGCACAACATTTTGATCCCTTCATAGAAACAAAACATTTACTGCTGTGGGCCCAGAGGCCACACTTATTCTGACTCTGGAAAAAATGAGCTCTGCCTTTAAAACAGTCCCCTCTGCAGAATGGTCTTGCAGTCCTTTGAGGGGCTGCTTTTCCTTTAGGCTCTCTCCTGTTTGCCACTGGCAGCTAAATAAAGTACATGAATTTTCATGTCCTGAATAAAGTAAAACCTCAACTTCTTATCTACCTCTTTGAAGTAATGAAAGGTGGGCACCTTTCTGAACCCTTGTGTAATACATGCATTTATTATGTGTACAGCCTTAAAAGCACATCAATCTGTACAGGTAAATGAACACCCCACACAAGCAAAGAGCTTTCCCTATAAAACTGAAAAGTTAATCATCCCTTTGATAAATCAATCATATCACATAAAGAAGTCTCACATTTTGTCTTTTTACATTTTTATTTAAGTCCTAATTGGCCATTAAGAGAAAGATACAGTCTGCTTTGTCAAACTTGGATTTATGTAACACGCTCCCATTTTAAGTCTCTTTAAAGGTATCTTCACTCAAAGTCACAGTACATTTAACTAACAGTTTCATTTCAGCCCAAGATCTGAAGGAACTAACATATTTATTAAAGCATTTTGATCCTTCAGAGACAGATTAATAAGAAGTTTGTGACAGTTCAGCATGATAAAATGAGCCAATAAACAGCAATGTGTGCTGATCTTAGATATACTGATCCACAAATAATATAATACATATTTGGTTTGTCATAAAGAAAAATCACTTGAAAAAGCCATTGCCATGATTAAATACTTTCCGCTATCTAAAAACTTCTATATTCTATACAAGTTTTCCTTACAAATTCCCTCAACAAATAAACCCAGCAAGTCTTTTTCCTACATAAAAAAAAAAATCACAGCTTTGTATGATGTCAATATGGAATAATGACTCAAAATGCAGCATGAAAAGGGTTTAAATATTGTATGGATTTTTGGGGTAAAAATAGAGCACTAGATGCCAGAAGTGTTTAATGTTCATCCACTATAAAACAGATGTTCAGGCTTGCCTGAGTAGCTGTCATTTACCTACCTATGAATTATTATTTGTATTATGCATTTGTTTTATGGTAAAATCTCAGAAACTCAAAATTTTTAATGTGGTTGTCAGTAACAATAGGGACTCAAGGTTTAGATCTGGGATATTCTTTCCTGTCCAACAACTTCCTTTATTGGAGCTCATCCTTTGTCACTGCTCCTGTTCATCCACTGCTTCACATCAAGGAAGGGTGAGGCTTGGGAAACACACACTCACATGCTTCAGACACATTCCTGCCACTAAACATTGAATAATGGAGTCAATTGTTTTCTCATTTTCACTGTTTGTACATCACTGCTGCCAAATGACTTTCCTGATGTCCATTGTGATTTATGATGTGAAAGAATACTAATTTATACTAATAAATGCAAACAGCCCCATTAACATCAGTACATATCCTAATTTACACCACCAAAGAATCCATACTGGTATACTTAGAGCAATTTCAGAGCATTTCCTAATGAAGATAAAAGGTCATTGTGCAAACCAGCAGTGATGGAAAGTTTACAGCAGTCATCCCAAGGTTCCAAATGCTGTGCATAAAACTTAATGTAGTGTACTGCATTAACCACTAACGCTTAAAATAATGGCTCCTGAGATGCTGGTCATAATGATCCTGATCTAAATGTGAAAATAACTTCAGACAATTTTTCCTTCAGTCATTACTTCCTAATCTATTTCATGTCTCTTCATCCAACCCGTCAGACTGATGGGGGCTTAGACATGGGAGGGACTGGAATGAACCCTGCAAGTTCCTCCTTGCTTCTCACAACAAAACTCATGCTTGCTTCATCTGGCATGGATGTGACAGCATCACTTAATTCTGTTACATGGAAACACTCACCACCTACTGAAACAATGCACAGCACACAGGAACAAACAACAGCAGATTAAATTGTAAGAGAAGAAAGAAAGCAACCCCTCAAAATAATCTCAGCTTTGCTTGCAAACTAATGTTTTTGACCGCAGCCCAACACAAGTCTTAAATTCATAGTCTAGAACTTCAGCTTAACTGTTGGGGTTTCTTGTTTGCTTTCTTGTTGTTTTTTTTTTTTTTTTCTCCTATCCAAGTATTCAGAAGAATACAAACAGTCTAGAAGGTTCTGGGCTAATGCTGGCACACAAATCAAATTACCTTTCTTAAACAAGTACAGGTGTATCACCAGGACCAGCCTTTCCTGAGGGGAAGTATTTGGATGCATTTCTTTGTTTTGTTCTAATGGTGTAGAAATAAAAACACATTAAAACTGTGTGATAGTGTCTTATAGTTTAGAGACAACTTAGAAAGCTGCTGAATTGTTACCTGAATATACTGCAGTAGGAAAACACAACAGAAGCATTAATATTTTAATACTTTGTCATACTAAATGCATTTCTTTACTTCAGAAATTCTCTCATCTGTAATTTCTCTTCAGTGCACACTATTTATTAATTCCAATATACCAGTTAACCAGAGCCTGGTTCCCCATATGTACATTTAGGAAAGACACAGACCAAAGGGTCTGATCCAAAGTCAACTGCAGCTAATGCAGAAGTCCTGCTAGTCCCATTGGCAATTGCTCAGCTGCACTGTCCTGGCAATTAAAAGCAGATGGGTGCTGGGAAGCCAGCCCTGATGACCAACATCTAACCCAGGGTCACATAACGAGTCTGGCTCAAACCTGAGAATGGAACTCAAAATTGCTGAATTTCTACCCAGGGGTTTAATCACAAAACCACTATGCTTAATTTAAAACCAAAAGGTTTTGAAAGAAATATTAGTAAGGTGCAAATTTTTCACTTCAGGGGAACATATCATTATTCAGTTAACCAATTTTTTTCATATCTCAGACCAAATAAGTAACCAAAGTTCTCTGCTATGGTGTTAATTAAGGATTTGTATTCATACCTCCAAGCAATACACTAACCTCTAAATGATGTTCCAACTGAAGCCTGAACAGGAGCAAAACTAAAGTATAATTAAGGTTTGCAGATCTGCCTATATTGTAGCTTTTTAGCTGTAACCTTTCCACCCTGTTCTGTAATTAGTGAACCAGCTCATAAGTTCTCCAGACACAGACATTTATGAAGAGTTCAAAGCTTCTTTGCAAACTCTGGAGGAACAACTCCAAGAAAGTGAAGTAATTCTGAGCAGCAAAGCAGCACTAGCACCTGCCTACCTGGCTCCCCTTTGCAGCAACTGAGATGTTTTTTTCCCCCCACCCCTCTTACTTATCAGAGCACAGCTTTCAAGTCTATAAACCGCAAGGTTTTTAGCCTTTCAGATTTCTCATACAGCCCAGTTCTTTAGATTTGCTTTCACTCCTGTCCCATAGTCAGAAGAATAAACAGGGTTTGTAACTCTTTTGAGCACAACCATGGACAGGAGCAGCATCCCTCACACCTCAACTCCTTCAGCAGCAAAATCCAACAAGGACCCACAGGTCAGAATAACCTGGGATGTTCTTTCTTGGGTTCTGATCGCAAACAGATATTTCATATGAACATCACAAACCTGGCATAGTCTATAACAGGCCAAACATTTCTAAGGAGCACCGTCAGAAGAGCAGAGGGTCAATATTAAACAGCCAACAAAACCACCTCCTTGTACTGCTTTTCCATAACATGGATGTATAAAGGATGACAAACTAGAGCAGGCTTTGCCCTAGTGACATAACCCACTTGGTCACACTCTGGCCTGAAAAATGGGGACATACCCAATGACCCCAAGAACAAAATGAAAATTCAAGGGTGTTGTCATCGTAATGTAAAGCTCTCATACCTTCTCAGTGATGTTTCATGGGCAGCTCCTTGCAGCACTAGCTCCTTCTTCACAGCACAGCCAACAAACTCCAACTGTCCCCCCAGCCAGCTAACCCACCCCTTTTATAGCCCTCATCCATATTGGACACAGCTGTGGCCCATTAAGGGCAGGGCTGTTCCTGATCTTTGGGGATTGGTGCAGCTGCAACTCCTCAGGTGTGGGATTACCTCCTGCACTCTTCTCTTACATCCCATCCCTCCACACAAGGGTGCTGTGGGTGGGCACACTAGGGAATGGCACTGCCACATGGCAGATTAACTGGTTGGGAAGAGAATTGGGGTTTGTTGGCTGTGCTGTGAAGAAGAAGAAGGAGGAAGAGTCAATGCTGCAAGGAGATGCCAGTGAGACATCACTGAGAAGGTACGGGAGCTTTGCATAAGATTTTGCTAAGATCACAACACTCTTGAATTCTCATTTGTAGGGGAATAGAACATAAGTAAATCAAGGTAGTACAGAAAGTAATCATGCCCCCTAAAGAGTTGCAGCTGGGTTAATTATTGAAGCTTAGAAGCAGGCCTGATGTTAACTGGCCACAGCTGTAGCCAATAAGAAGCGTGTTATAAAAGAGTGGATGGGTTGGCTGAGGGGAGCTGGAGTCAGTTGGCTGCTGTGAGGACAAGGAAGAGTTGGTGCCTGAAGGAGCTGTTTACAAGGAATGTCAATGAGGTATGGAATTCTAACAATATGGATCCTTTGCAATGTAATGATAATAGAACTCTTGTACTATTGTGACAGCACTTATTTTGCACTTGGGGTCATTGGATGTGCCCCCTATTCCTCAGGCCAGATTGGGTCATGTCACTAGGACAAAACCTGCTCTAGTTTGTCACCCTTTATACATCACTGTTAGGAAAAATGGTACAAGGAGATGGTTTTCCTGGCTATTTAATATTGACCCTCTGCTATTCTGATAGTGCTCCTTGGGTGTGCTTGGCCCGTTATACACCATACCAGGTTTCTGACATTTATTTGAAATCTCTCTTTGTGATCAGAACATGGCACTTACCCGTAATTACTTCATAAATCCTGGCAATTAAAAAAAATCTCCAAGAAGCAATTGTGAAAACACATTAAAAACATAGTCTCAGTTTTTCTGTTTTGTTCAGAATAAACCTTTTCTTTGCCTTTCACATAGAGCTTTTAGAGTACACTTGAGTTGTGCTTTCATACAGTTCTCCAGAACCTGAGAGCTAGCAATACAAGGATTTTTAAATTGAAGTTGGGATTCTCAAATAATCTTAAGAGCCTGAGAACTGGGACTGTAGGAGAAATAAACATCACAAATCTAAATATCATAAGTCTGATAATGCTGAACAGGGATAAACCAGATATTTAGAGGTGAATGAAATAAAGGAGGAAAGCACAAGATGAAAATAAAGATGTAGCTTTCTAGGTAATTTAAATTTTCTGTTTAACATATTGATTAGAAAAAAAGTGGGAAATTGCTGATGAGAATGTAAAGGCAGAACTGAGGCAAGTGTTTTATTTGGGGAGGTTTGTGCTTATCTGCTGCAAGTGAAACAGCTTGTTATCAATGTGGGTGAGGAGTGGGTATGGTTATAATCAAAAGATAGCTCTGGCTGTGCCAGACTGCTTGGCTGCTTATTTGCTACTGTTGTTTGACCACTTCAACTGCTTTTGTCACTGTGTTGGATGTCCTCTTGTATTTCTGAGAAAACAAGTTCCTTAAATAGCCCTTCCTTTGGTCTCTAATTGCAGAGTACAATAGAAATCAGACTAAAGTGTGTTTTGTTTACCATGTGCCTTCAGTGTTAACAAAGGAATGAGAATTCCACCCTGATCTAGTAAAAACACATATGCTGTTGCCTTCTTTGGGTTTGTTTTCTTGGGGTTCTGTATTCAAAGATAGATATACTGAATGGGTGGGTTTATGCAAGCTGTTCTTCCAAACCTGCCAGTGTTCCCCTTGGATTTGTGGAGAAGCAGGAGAACCCATTTCCCAAGCACAGCACAGACTGCAGGCTTCTGAATTCAGTGTGGCCTCTACAACCAGGCTTTATCATCAATCAGACCTAGTGAAATGAGCTCTGGATAAGTGATAACACTTCTCAGATATTAGTGCAGCCACCATTGCATGAGCTTTGGGTTTTACAAACCCAGTTCTGGACAATTGTTATTTCTTGGGAAACCACCAGTTGCCTTAGCCTGACATAATTGGTTTTATATGACTGAAAGTACTGCTCACATAGCCCTTAGAACAATTGTATTGGATAGAACAAGTCTTTGGATAGAAACTCCCCAATTTTGTGCGTCCATGGATTAACAGTAATGGTGAAAAATGTAAGGGGTTTTGTGAAAAATGAAGCTTCTGTATTCTTATCATGGCTTTCCTTTTTCTAAAAATTGTCAAAACCTAGATGTTTCAGTCTATGCACTTTTAGATCAGCTATTGGAAAGTAACTTGAATCTTGATAGGGTGTCCTGAGGCAAAGACTCCTGTCAAAATTGAGGGCAGTCAATGAGAACTCCCTGAGCAGCCTGGAGACAGGTCTTCCAAAACTCTGTTTGCAGGTTTGTTATTGGTTTCCTGTAATTGCCCAGACAAATCATCTGCTTGTCACTTCACCTGACTGTAAAATTGGAACAGCAAGGGTATCAAGATATTGCATATGTGAATTTTATGTATTTCATACTTTGAAAGTGCTTGAAAAGCCCATAGCGTTTTTATTGAAAGTGTTTTGGAAGCTGAATTTCTTTATTTGTGCTAATTATATAACTTTATAGGAGTGATGTGCTGTATGAAGCAAGCACTGAGGCATAATATGATTTGACTTTTGCTTTTCACAGATTTTGCTATTAATTTGATTATTTTCCATAACTGAACAATGTAGTTTGCTCTATGTTAAAATAAAACTAAATTTGCTTGGTAGAGGAATAAAAAGGAAATGGTACTTCAGACAGTGGCCCTGGAGTTAAGCTAATTTCACTGGTTTAGTTTATATAATTTTTCTTGTAAAGTGTTTTGAAGTAGAAAATTTTTAATGTTTTAAAGAAAACTTAATTTTCCATTGTTTTTGCACCTTTAGAGTGATTTCTAAGAAAAGAGGACTACACCACATAAAATGTTTCACAGCTAGGAACCAGCAAACATAGTGATAACATCGTTGGCTTGTGTAGACTTGCATCTGATAAATACAAATAACCCCCCTTTCAAATTAACATGAGCCAAAAGTCAACTTAGTGATCTGATGAGGTACTGACAAATTCACATCCTAACCTAAATGACATTTGTCACACTGAAGTAGAAACAATTATTAATAATTTTCAGTTCATTAGGAGCACTACAATGAAATGTCAACAACTTCAAAAGTGTAGCAGAAGTGTACAAATTAATTTTGATTTTCTGAAGTGTAATTATTTTTGTAAGTACCACACTGTGTAATCACTTTTGGCGCTATTACTTGTGCAATCAATAACACTTAAATGTACTTAGCTGTTTTCAAACATGCATTCCTAAGGTCACCCTTTAGTGGTGTGGGTGTTTCGATGTAAGGAGTGAGGAGTAAGATGGAAGAATGTAAGGAGTCGTTTTCTAACTGGTCAAAGATGCTGTGAAGTTTTAAAAATACAGAATTATTTATGTCTATATTTATTTTTATGTTGATTGCCATAAAGGGGTGCTCGATGTCTGTGCAGTTCTGATGTGAAAAAAGCCGGTCCTGGCTTTATGGCGAGTCCGTTGTTGTGCTCTGGGTGGCAGCATCAGCTCTTGCTCCTGTGCCTTCCCCACCCGGGGCTCATCCTCCTTGGCAAATGCAACCTGACTGCAGAGTTAATTCTATTCCCCTGAGCCAGGCAGTCAGGCCAGATTCGGCCTCACATTAGCCAGATGAATGGTTGGTAATCATCTAGAGGAGTACATCGTTCCCACAAGCTTAGCCAGTCCCCAAGTGCCAGCAGTTGTAGTAATTCACAGCCCTGTAATGCTCCAGTACAAAAAGAGCACAAGAACACACATCTTGAAGGAAAGTTACTTTCACTGAAGTGATTTGAGCTGACATGCTGATAGGTTTCATTCAGGTTTGGACAGGAGAATTTTGCTAGTGTATTTGTTCGTTATTTTATCTGTTTTCTGGAGATCTCCAAGAACTTTTACAGCAGGGTAGAAGCAGGGATGGTTGGTTGGCAGTTCAGAGCTCAGGTTGGTTTCTGGAATTAACAGCAGTCCCTTAAAGGATCCAGTTTGTAATGTAGCTTGAATGGCTCCTGGAGTCTCTTCCTGTAACTCAGCTTTCAACCCTAATTTAACTTCATTTGTAGAATTGTTTCAATGGCTTACCCATACTGGGGGATAAAAACAAAGCTGATGTAACCAGAGCAAGGAATGGAGACTGTACTTAAACTATTAAAATTACAGATTCCCCCCCATGAAAAATTAAAACCCAATAAAAATAGATCAAAATTTCCTGTTGGATTAGTAAATTGTCCATTAGTATAAAGAATTAAAAACAGGAAAAGAGACTTTATGCCATGAGGAAAAGGAAGTCAAAAATAGACAAAAAAAAAGTATCACAGTCAGCAGTTACATCTCTTGATATCTATTGCTATTTTTAATTGTCATTAAAAATTGTTGTTTAGCCATTTAAAGCAAGAGAAGAGTTTAAGAAGAAAACAGATAAGACATTCCAGGCACTAACTTATTTAGAGGCTGAATATCAATATAATTCTGAATCAAAAAAAATTACATGCTATTTTAACATTTCTAGCTTTCTTTCAGCAGTTCTCTGCATTTGTAATCTATATGGAAGAATAGCTCCAGAGTAAATTTGGGGCAAGTTTGTTCTGCTATTTAGAAGTGCATGTATTAAACAAGGAAATGCAGTTAGAGAAGGGGAACTGTGTGTGAGTGTAACTACTCAGTAATTGCACAAGAAAATTTGTGTTAGAATAATTCACTTCATCTAAACATGTGCCTCTGTCTTGGATTTCAGTAATCTGAGATTCTGTTTGATTTTTGGGACAACTAAAACATTAGATTCTTTGCCAATACTCCAGAGCCCAGAGTTCCTAGGCAGCTGCACAGGAGCTGTGTTACTGGGCTGACTGCCAGGAAGCCAGGTAGGGTTTGTTCTGCTTGGAACTCAGCTACTCTGCAAAAATGTTTGGATTTTGGTGACACAGCAAATGCTGTAGCAAAGGATTTTGCTGGAATTTTCAAACTAAGTGCAAAGTCCTTACATGAATTTGTTTGCACCTGAATTTGACATCACTGCTGCAGGTAGCAATGGATGAGTATGTTTTAAGCTCTCAATGTCAGTATATTTTTTTCTTGCTATTTAAGCTGTCAATATCTGTCTGTTATTCTAATATTACTGAAGTAATCCTCATTGTATATCAGTGACTTCAGTGTAAAAGAGGAAAAAAAAAAAGGAAAAAGAAATCCTCACCAGGTTTTTTCAGCTTGCTCCATAGCCTTAGTTCCTCACCCATCTCACTGGATCACAGCAGAACATCTCCACACCTGTTCTTCTGGGTTCTTGGGAAGAAAAGCTTCAAAGTTCAACTGTTCAGAAAGATTCATCCACCTAGAAAGTCTTGGGTTTATCTTGCTGAAGAAGTAAACACAGAATTAGCTTCAAGTAGGCATTTTTTTACTAAATAAAACCAAGATCAAACACCAAATCTAAATATCTTGCTGGTTTGAAATTTCCTGATGTGACTATATTCCAAATCCTCTAGCAGATAACAATTTGGTGTTACTTCCATGTGCCAGAAATACTGTTCTAAGGAGTTACAGCTTAATTTTCATAGCTAATCAGGTTTGGTTAGTTATTAAGATTATCTGGGATTGTGGGTTATTAGCTAGGTGGGATTTGGGACTTGCTCTAGAATTTGGATTGGATTTTTAATTTTGTCTAGATTAAGATTTTTATTACTTGAGTTGAAGCACTTGAGATTAATGAAGGTCTGTGATATATAACATGTTTATTCATTGAGGAAAAAGCAAGTTAATTATGCCTGTCTTACATGGATTTCATCCATTTGCTTACTTTACTTCACTAGTAGGTGACTGCTAACCAAGGAATGTTTCATGCACTGAATTTTGGTTCAGGATATCAGATTTGAGTGAGCAAACCCAGGAACATTAATGTAGTTCTGCCTATAGCCCACCAGCCCACCCCCAAAAAGATGTCTGAGCTATAGTCAGTAAGTAAAACAGAAATATTATTTGTGTTATCTGATGGGATGCATTCTAAATCCTACAAAATGGTTATGGAATGTTTTTGTCTCTGAGTGTTGGGTTTAAAAGGCAGCATCACTAAGTCAAAACTGGAAAAGAAGAAAAAAAATGAAGCAGACCTTGCCAGCTGCAATTACATCTTCTAGTCACTGAAATGTAATATAATTCAATGTCTGTATTAGCATTCAGCATTGTTAATTCATGGGCAAGTAATTTAGTTGAATTCTCAATGAGAAATTGAATTTGAGGTGACTCAGCAGGAAAATCAGTGTGTTCTGTAATTGAATGGAAAATAGTTGAGTTATCGCTGGCAGCGAGCTGGATGTAACAAGCCTTTGTATTACATGTGCCATGAATAGACTGAATGGTTTGACAGGGATTACATTTATTTCAGATAATGAAGCACAATAAAATGTGGGGTAATTAAGAACCAAAGAAAATGACAGGACCCAAATCCAATGAGAAAGGTCCCAATGTGGGGAGAAGTTGGAAATATCCAAATAAGGAATGTTTATGGAAGAGTGTTTCAGTTTTGATACAGTTGATTCTGCCTTGTTACAGGAGATAGTTAGACAGTGTTTATAGATCCTTTTCAGTTTCTTTTTCGTATTTCTGTGGTTGTTTGATTGCAACATTCACATCAACATCCAGCATGGATTTGAGTGGAGGAAGCAGCGTGGTAAATGTCACCTGAAAAAAAGCTGGTGAAGGTGCTGCTCTGCCATGGGGAGCTGCATCACAGCATTCCCTCCTCCCACCTTCTGTGGGGGCATAGAATGTAAGAAAATAGAGAGTGCAGAAGGTGATCTCACCCTGAAGAGTTGCAGCTGTACCAATCCCCAAAGATCAGGAACACCCTGCCCTTACCAGGCCACAGCTGTGTCCCATAAGGATGAGGGCAGTATGAGAGTGGGTTAGCTGGGTGGGGGGACAGTTGGAGTTTGTTGGCTGTGCTGTGAAGGAGTCAGTGGTGTGAGGAGCTGCCCATGAGAAATCACTGAGAAGGTATGGGAGCTTTGCAATAAGATGACAGCCTTCTGTGGGATGTGATGCAATAATTTACAATAGTCTGTTCATTTCTGGCTCAAGCTTTCTGCACAGGAAAAGGTGAGGTTCAGCTTTGTCTCATCCAGGTCCAGGACAACTGAACCCTCCTTCCAAAGGAACAGGTTTTTAGGGCACTTATTCAGGTTTTATAGCCAGTCTCAACGCTTAAGCTTGAAGACTTTAGAAAAGGATTTAATTCAAGACTTGCTCACATCAGTTCACCTTGGAAAAGTTTTTTTTTTTTTACCCCAAATGCAGCTTTTGTGATCTGACTTGTCAGGTGACTCACTAAATATAATGATTCAACTTGTTCTGTATTCCCATTGATTGTTTTCCTCTAATATCCATGTTTTTAGCCCAGTATCCATTATCTACATTAGTCTCTAGTCTGTGAGAAATATACTGAACTCCAAATATCACAGCAAGCAGATCATGTGTGACAGCTCACCACAGCTCTGCAGAGGTGTGCTAAGGAACAGATGAGCATCAATAGCATAACAACAACTCTTTTGAATGTACAGGTGTCTGTGTTTTTAGTTTGTCAAATGCTTTAAAAAGGCTGCTAAAACCTGATTTAAACATAAAAGCAGATGCATTCTTTTGAACAGGGATTAGAAAGCAAATAATTAATCATACATACCTGAGGATTTATGTAAGCAGCTGCTTAAATAAGAATCATAAACTTACAAATGCAGTCTCTCCACCTACTTTGCAATCTCTTGAATTAAAAAACTGTGGATTTTTTTTTTGTTAGATAGCACTTGACATCAAAAAGAAAATGCTAACATATTCTCTTGGTACCATATAGAAATGAAAATATTCCTAACAAACATCCTGTGCTGTTTTTAACTAGGTGGTAAATAGTTTACAAATGCTGGAGCTTGTAAGCTGTAGTGCTGATTAGGTAAATTAGGACTGGGGTAACTGGAGGCTGTGTAGGCCTTCCACACAATGGAAGTTTGTTTTCAATCCAGTAAAAAAGATGGGAATTTGCATGGGGGTCACGAAGGAAAGATTGGCTGGTCTGAACAGGCTTCTAAGTATTACAGGAAGTGTATAAAACTGACTGGTTTTGACTTTAAGTCAGGTGAAACCAAGTTGATTTCACAGTTATGTTTTCGAATCCACACATCAAACCAAAATCAAAAGGTCTGGATCTGAGGGAAGTGAAAGAGAAAAACAATTTTTTGCATGAACAGCTACAGGATGAGATCACCAGGAGTCACACAGGTTTAGTGCTTGGTGCCAGTCTCTACCACACATTGTGAGAAAGGTCTGTGCTGTGCTCTGCTCGGTGACTCGCTAGAAGTTCATGACTTGCAGTGAATTCCATGGGATAACAGAGTTTTTATGAATAGGATATGTAATTCTGGCAACTCTTCTGGGATTGGAGGGGCCAATATTTTACATATTAGTTTATTGAATTTGGACTGAGGTCTCAGAGCTGTAACAATAAGTTTAAGCTTATGGCAATAAAGCTGCCTGCAGTAATGTATTTAGGCACAAGGGCCCAACCTCCTGCAAAGAAAAAAAAGTGACTCCTTTTTATTCAAAATTCAGCTCTCACTGGATTTTTGTCCCTGTTACTTCTCTTGCCATACTTAATGAAACTTTTACTGTCCTTGCACTCCACTTCTCTGCCAGTTCAGCACTCAAGATGTAGAATTAAACTCTGTTGTGAAGAGGAAGGAGAACAGAGAAGCAGGAGAGAGATGGGGTGCCTTGCCAGCCACTCTGAGAGTTCCTACATGTGCATGGTCTCTGGTGCTCTCTCAGTTCTGCTGGGGATTGGAAATTGCCCTTTTCCTTTTCTGAGCAACATTTTAATCTTGTTGCTGCCTTGTCACCGTGTTCATGTATTGCAGCCTTGCTTTTATTGCACCGAGCTTGTTTTCATGGGTTCCTTTTTCAACATATCTACTGATGAAATTGAACACTTGGGGGTTTGAATTTGACAGCTGGAAGATGAGAGAGGGTGTCTCTGATCCTGCTTCTACAGAATTCCCACAGTGCCCCCTACACTGAAAGGCTTTAAATGTGTCTCTCCTTTGAACATCTGATGCTGCTAACAGTAATGCTTCTGTAGTGTCTACAACTCACTTCATCTTGTTCCAAGAGCTGACAGTGTCCCTAGAATACTTTTTTTAAAAGGAGAACTTATTGGAGGAATTCTTCCACTGGTGTATTTTCTCCTTTTTTTCCAAGCTGCATCTAATGAATATATTCCTTGAACTGCATATTTCAACAGCTGTTACCTTATAAACTTTTAACCCCGTGCCTTGATGTAGTGGCCCCTTCCAGGCACGCAGGACTGTGGAGGACAGACACTCTGCACTAACTAAAGATAAAAACACTACAGTAGAGTGTGACAGGTCTCTTTTTAAGGTACAGCTGTGAATCTCTGCATAAAAATATCAATGGGGTTCAAGTACCACAGGGTCCTGTCCTGTGGATCCACATGGATTTTTAGTTGACTTGTAATCTCCTTGGTCTCCCCCAAAGCTGTGAATTTTCATGCCTCCTCCTCAGATGCTGAGCAAGTCAAGGGTTCATCCTCCTATCAAAGCTGAAAGATTTAGTGGGAAGAGATTTGCATTGAAACATTTACAGCAATTGCTTGTGGCTCGCTGCAGTCTATCGAGCCCCTCTTTAAACTTCACAGCTGTAAACCCATTTTCAAGCTTGTCGTTTGGAAACAACTCTACATGAGAAGGTGAAAGGAGCATTTTCCACAGTGGGCTGGAGTGTAACAGCCAGTGAGAGGAGCAGAATGGGAGAACTGCTGTGAAAGGCTTCAATAAGTGGCTGCTCTGCAGCAACCATCGAGTCTTGCATCTCAAAAGCTGCATCTGAGCAGCAGCTCCCACTATTGCTCTGAACTTTGCCTTGCAGCATTTAAACCTTGACACCACTGGAACATTTGTCTAGAACCCTGATCTAGGGTGCTTTCTCTACCTGGAAAACACCTTTAGAATTGTAGTGTTTAGTTATTCCATAACAAAAAGATGGGGCATGTGTTGGTTCTATCAGTACTGGAGAGTATTCATAAACCAACTGCAACCTGAAAGGATGGAATCAAATCTGGAAGAATCAAACACAGCACTGAAACAGAAATGATGGTGGTTTTTTTTACAGATGTGAACAGGTGGTGCTTTTAATCCCACCAAAATTAACCCATGTTCAATAATTTAATCACTCAAATTGACTCTAACAAATGCTGCTTAATTATTCTTGGAAATGTGCTTTATGTTTGGTTTCAAATAGGAATTTACATCCAGCTATGGTTATCTTCCCACTGCAGTTTCAGTATGTTGTGAAGGAAGGAATTCAGGATATAAAGAATATTCAAAGTAACTTTGCTCTGAATCCAGCTGCAGTTGTCTACATAGTGTAATTGTCACATTTTCCAACAATGAAAATTAAAGAAACCCCTATCTTTTAAAAAAAGCTGTTCAAAGAATGTTCTCACAAAAAGAAAATAAAAATAGAGCAGCTCATTAGATCTGTAGCTTGACTCAGGAAAACATAAATACGGGAGTCAGTCTGTGTTTGAAGTAGAAAAAAGGAGGACAAATACACAGGTTGTCAGTAATCTTTAATGTCTTTCCTTTGTCTCACTCTGAAGTGAGAACAACTGAAGCTGTTCAAAGATAGGTTTATCTAATTCATGCCAACGGACTCTCTCTTTCTTCCCCCCCGATTAGTACTTGGAATAATCTTTCTTTATTGATGTGGTGAACACTTTTTTGTGTGCATATCTTGCTATTTTCTTCTGAAGAAAAAGTGCTGCAAGATGATCAAATATATCTTTACTGTGCAGTTTGGAAGAAACTCTGAAAATTTTCTTCTGCTCTTAGTGTTGACTTAAAGAACTCTTTAATGTATTTTTCTTATAATAAGAATGGGAATAATATTGCAGGAGTGAATTAGCATTAGTTCTAATGTTGCCTAGGAAAAAATCAATCATGCTTTTAGCTTTTTGTATGTTAGGCATCAATATGATTGTTCACATGAATAAAACCAATTTTTAATTTTTACAAGACTGAACAGCAGCACAGAGTGCTGGAAGAGGAAGTAGTGCTTGTACAATTTTTAGTGTTCAGCTGATCAGTTTTCAGGGAAACTGAAGTTTTCCCTTTCAGCCTGTCTTGTAATGTGTTCACTGCTGCTACATGGGATGCCACCAACTCTGTATTTGCATTGCTGAAAGTGGATGTATTTATTTTTACTTGTAGAATTGAGGAAGGGATGCAGTGGAGAAAAATGAAAGCCTTTGCTGAAAATCCTGGTCTCTACTCAGTTGGGAGTGCCCATCTGGAGTGTGCAGGGTTTGAGCAGGTTTGGGGTCACCCTTGTGAAATTTCTATCTCAAACTGCAGATAAAAGTAGAAACTTCAGCCTGAGGAGCAAGGAGAGCTCCCCCTGAGGCTGACCTGAGGGAGAAACCTGAAACCTGAACTGAGTGAAAGGTCTTGGGTAGTGCAGAAGCCTGAGGGGCATTTGGGAAACCGAGGCAAATACTGAACTGAAACATGAAAGTCCCAATTTTCACTTCATCCTCAGCATAAGGACAACTTTTATTCCAGTTCAAATATTGAAACACAGAGAAACATTGCAGTCACTGAAGGCCTTTTGCAAAAGGTCATGTGTTGTTAGCATGGGCAGCAGCATCCACCAAGAAGCCTTTGCTTGTCGTATCTTGTTACGTTTTTCTTAGCGAGTTTCTATTCAGAAAGGTAAGCAAAAGCTCCCTTCTGCCAAGGGCTGTTTGTAGGCAATGAAAAAATAAGATCCTGGGTGACATCTAGGGGATGTGGTGGGTAGGTAGCCAAGTCTGATGTGGAAAATTAGGGAAAACAGTCCACAAGCTGTAATAACCTGTGCTTACTTCTGTTTGCACTCTCGTGTTTCCATGTGCTTACATACACAAATAATGATATGTATGAGGAAAACTTGCTTGGTTTGCTGTCCCAGGACAGCTGAGGGAGAGGAGCAACACTGTGTGCGACAAAAACAAAAAAAGAACCTAAACACTACTTTTGCTTTCACAAGTAGTGAACTAGAATTCTGCCCCTCTATTCATCTGCAGTATTTGAAGTAAGTACCACAGTAAATAACTTTATTATATAATAATTACTACATAAACTTGGCAGTTGTAGTGAACCCCCAAAGTTTATGCTTGCCTTGCTTTCTGTGCAGGTCAGGGGAGGCAGTTCTGCCCCTCTGTCCACTCTCATGAGACTCCCAGCTGGAATGTTCCTCCCAGCTCTGGGAGGAAGGAAGGGTAAGGACATAAGGAGAGTCCAGAGGGGCACAGAGATGATCCCAGGGCTGGGGTCTAGCAGGGAGGGCTGGGGGTGGGCACCCACCTGGAGGAGAGAAGGCTCTGGGGAGAGCTCAGAGCCCCTTCCAGTGCATAAAGCGGCTCCAGGAGAGCTGGGGAGAGACCTGGGACAAGAGCCTGGAGTGACAAGACAAGAGGGAAAGGCTTGAAACTGAAAGAGAGCAGATTTAGATAAGATGTTAGGAAGGAATTGTTCCCTGTGAGGGTGGTGGGGCCAGGGCTGCCCAGAGAAGCTGTGGCTGCCCCATCCCTGGCAGTGTTCAGTAGGGCCAGGAGCAGCCTGGTCTGGTGGAGTGTCCCTGCCCATGGCAGGGGCTGCAATGAGATCAGCTTTAGGGTCTCTTCCAACCCAAACCATTTTATGACACTCACAGGAACAGTAAAATCTGGAGTACTGGGGCAGAAGAAAGGTTTCTGGGAAATGAGGCTGATCACAGCTCTCTCCTGTTATTCCTGTGACCAGCAAATCCAACCCAAACCCCCTTGTCCCTGTAGAACCCTCCAGTTTACAGTGCAGAAGTTCAATTTTTAGAGCTCTCATGAATTGTTCAGTACATGCTGTTAATTATCAGCCAGTGTGAATCACCAAAGTCATAACCTGACTCCTAAATGAGTTTCCCATAAATCTGTTCTATTCATTAGAGGTCAAGTTGATAACTGCTAAGAAGGAATATCAATGCTGCAAATCAGTTTATAAGGGTAGGATTGTAACTAAAAAAATCCCCAACTTTCCTCTCCCTGTGGTCTCCATAATTTAAGTGTGGAACTCAAAGCCCTCAAAGAACTGCTATTTCTTAACAAGATGCTGTGAAAGAGGAGAAAAAGTAGAAATAAACCTTGCAAAATAAGTATGGACATTTCTGAATATCTTGTCCATCTGTGGAATAGAGATGGAATGGATTTGTTTTTAAAGTCTTAGAGATTTATGACCAAACCTTTTCCTAAAATCATTTCATAGGATAATTATCCATAGGAAATATTGTCCATTAGGAGATACTACCCATAATAGGAGACAGTTATGGACAAGCTCCATTCTTGGGAGGGGCCAACAGGAGGAATTGATATCAACATCCAGATACTTTATGAAGATCTACCCTTATATCTTCACATTTTAAAAACCCCCAACTTTTCTAATTTTTAATGGTTGGTTGATTAGGAAAAAAAAAAGCAATTGAAACTTAGAGCATTTTAAATTAGAACACTTCTACTGTGTACACTGTGGGGTCACATCAATTTGAGAAAAGCTGCTGAAAAAATCAAATTATGAGCTAGAAATGTAATATAAACATACTCTGAAACTTAATCATGTACCAATGTTTTTGGGAAGTTACATTCGTGAGCTTTTAATAAGGAATGGAATGCAGCAGAACTTTTGGGAATAACTTTAACTTATTATCATTTAAAATATGTGTTTAACAAAAACATGCAAGTTGTCTTTGGAAAAAACATTGAGTCAGGCAGATTTTAGTGTCACAAGTAACACAGCAAGAATCAAAAATATCTCTTTTGTTAACAGGAAAGTCCTTTCTGGGTACCTAATTGTCATGTGAGGTATGGCCCCACACTTCAGCTGAATTTAAATAACCTGACAAAAATGAAGTTGTTCCGAAGAAACTTTTCCTGATAAGGAATTAAAATGCTTGAATTCCTGATAGCTTTGCATAGGTACGTTTTTGTACCAATGTGAGGGTATTTTGAAAAATCTGGGGACAACTGCTGGCTGAATTCCATACATCTGAGCACAGCTACATGCTGTGAAATGGAAACCAAAACAGAAATTTGTAGAATTTTCATAACATGTGAATGGTGAAACTTTGAAAGAGATATTGACAGAGGAGTTTGTTTTTTAAGTAGGATTGCAGGATGGGAGGTGAAGCAATGAAACAATAGCAAGGAACCTTTAGATGTAGAAAAATCTGACAACTGAGGTCTACAAATTATTAATAAGATTATAGTTGGTTTAATGGATCCAATTAAGTATAATTGACCTAATTTTATCAGCAAAAGCTGTTCTGTTCATTAGCATAAAATCGGGACAGCACCTACATCAAAAGCTCAATATTAATACTTTTTTAAAACACAGCATCTTGTAGAGGGTACAAGTCTTCATCTGTACAAGTTTATCTCTATTTGGATTGTTTTGAGATTTCTTATAAGTGGCCTGATTTGGTCTGAGCCACAGGAAGAAACTGTTGAAGTCTCATTTTACTGACAGGTGTGACAGTAGCTGTATAAATTGTTTATTGTAGCATGTTCATGTGTCCTACTCTAAAACTCATCAAATTAACTGGAAAGTCATCAGTTGACTTCAAACAGGCTTTTAAATAATGCCCACAGATAAATGTGCACACTTTGTACTGCAGGTCTTCTCAATTTTAAATTTTAATCTTTTAGTGCTGTCATGGACTGGATGTGCAGTTCTGAGATTTCAGAGCTTCTTCACCAGACACTTCTCTTGAAGATTTTAAATTAGTTTAATCCTGCAACACGAAAGGATCAGAGGCTCTCCCTCCAATTTGAACTGTGCCGTTTGGGAGAAGAGGAATAACTTGTAATTTTTGATTCTGTTCCTGAGTTTGGTGGGAGATGAATGAGACATTTTGAGATTCTGCCTCTTCCTCATTAAAAAGGAAAAAAAAGTTGGGAGAGGGGTATAAATCTAATTTGTTCACTTTAATCAGTTAACTGTGAGTGCAGTTAAGGATTCAATCAAATAATACATTTTCTTAATCAACATAAAATCTGTTATTATTTAAGGATAACTTCTGTTCACCAATATCTGGCTTGTATTTTTTCTCAGCTTCAATTACAAGTTCTTACTCGTGTTGTTTTCTTTAGTACTTCTTTGTCTCTACAGAAAATTATAGCAAGTTTAACCAAGTCCTAGCTCAAGGAGAGTTATTGACGTGGCCAGATCTTGCCCTGAGGTTTATGGTTCTTTGTGCCTGGGTTTCAGCAAGGCACTTACCCTGCCTCCCACCTTCAGCATGTCTAAAACACATCCCTAATAACTTCACACAGATAAAACTTGCTGTATCTGGAATCAGACTTTCTTCCCTAGGTTGGTTTTATGACAGCATTTCACTCTTCGACCACAATTCACTTCAAATTTGTCCTCAGTTTTTGTTGTAGATTACACTGACCCAGCTCCAATCTTAGAAAACCCTTTCCAGCTAAATTCTTACACCCTGAGGAAAATGTCTCTGTATTTTGCTTTAGGCTTTTTTAGCCATCAATGGCAGGTCTTTTACAAAAGATGCTCCAAGGCCATCTTTAACCTCTTTGTCCTTTCACTCTCTGGGTGCTGCACAGCAGGTAAAGGATTTTTAAATACATGCCAGTATGTGTGGAAAAATAATTCCTGACAAGTAACTGTCTTTATGTGTTCCATTTCTGCTCACAAAAGTGGCTTGCAATGTTTCCCATACATTTTAGAGTCAGTAGTTATTGGTTAAAAGTACATTTTTGAAGCTGAGTTGGGAATATTTGACTAGATTGGCTACCTATGTTGCATGTTTTATTTTTATTCCAATTAGAAGTAGGATAAAGCATGAAGTTTTCTTTAAAAAGCAACTCCATACTTAGAGTTAGAATATTTTCTAGCACATCCAAAAATATTCCTTCCTTATCTGTGCACTAAAGTTTTTCTAACAAATGAACAGTGGGGCCAGGAACACGAATGAAGCAAATGTTTAAAGTTTTGCAAGCATTTTACATTATCTCTTCTGATCTACCTCTCTGGCAACTTCTGCAACACAAAGCAAACAGCTTTTCTCAGAGGAAGAGAAAATGAAGGAATTTGGTGTAGATCTGTTATATGAGTTAGGGTAGAAATACATGTTTACTACCAGAGGCTCCCAGCTCTTGTCTTGCAATAATTGGTGATGCTCCTAAGGGTTTACCTCCAGGAGTCATTTAATGCCTACAAATCACAGCTTCCTTTCCAGGTAAATATCTGGCTGTCAAGGCTGCAGAAAAAAGCATGAACCCAAGCACACCCTGAAGTTAAAAACCTGACTAAACAAACCCTTAAAAACAGGTGAAGTAGAAAGATAAAAGATCAAAAGAAAGTGAATTTCCATAGTTTTAAAAACATGGCATTTTTTCAGGTTCTACTTGTTTTCTGAGTACTGGGTTTATTAATGCTGGTTTTATTTCTATACTGATGACCATAGCAGTTTTGAAGTCTGAAAATGAGTCCCCTGAATTCCTATGGGATGCTCTGGATCCCACTGCTAGCAAGGGATCTGGCTTTTGAGGTGTTACAGATTGGACATTGAAAAGGATTAAAGGGCTTGGAGCTCTTGGTGTGCACAAAACTAAACTTGACTAACTGCAGTTGTTTTCTTGCACATCTTCCATGTTTAAAGTTTATTTTAAGATGTATTTTCATCAGCAGTAAACATCTCTTGTTGTCCTTCAGAAAAAATTGTTTTCTCCTTTGTCAGCATCTTGTTCCTTATGTGCTTGAAAAATATCCTTAAACCTCAGTCCTTTTAATTCTGTATTTCTGCCTTGCGGTGTTTAAAATGCCTGTGACTTACCTGTTCCTCAAGGACTGTGCTGTTTTTGTGCCTTCAAATCTCCTGTTCTTCCCTTGACATTTTCATCATCACTTCCCCAAAGTGCTTGCTCTGGACTAAGGTACAGCCTGGGAGCGCCCTGAAGGGTGTTGTGCAGAAATACATTCCTGCACTAACACAACACAAACCAGCAGGATAAACATGGAAAAAGCTCTGTTTCCACGTGGCACTGAGCAGGGGAAAGGTTAAAGCAAAGGCTAAAATAAGCAGTTCTGCCCAATACCCTCTTGTCACCTAAACAGAAAGATTGGAGGCTGAGGTGTCCTGGGAGGAACTGAATAATGATCATTCCAGGGGGACTTGGATGTTATCATCTAAAGGTCATGGGCTGGACAAGAGAAATATTCTCTATCAGAACATCTGTGGGAGCAGAGACCCCTGTTCAGGTCATCTTAGAGGATTTCTGTATTTTTAAGGCTGGTTTTGTCAATAATAGGTGTCTAACTTGGGAGATCTGTGAGGGAAGGGTGGCACTGCTCCTAAAGACTTCATTTATGTTAGGATTATTCCAAGCTGTTGTGTTGTCTTTGTCTGCTCCCTGGTTTCCCAAACTCAGATCATGTAACTCTGCCCAGGCTGTGAATTTGACCCTCAGGCTCTACATTACTGCTGATTTATTTCCTGATCAGCTCAATCCCTGAGATAAACCTGGACACTGTAGATCCAATAGGAAACTTCTCAAAGTGGTAACCTGCAACCCCTGCAAGTGTTCTCATCTGAGAACCACCCCAAAAATATTGTGTTTTGGGGACTTCAGGGCAGAATCAGCACTGAGAATGTGGCCAAATGCAGTGTGATGTGCATGAGGCCAGGCTGTGCAGAATGAACCAGCTCTGGCCAGTGTGGACATGACCAGAGTTCTGCTGAACAGATTCTCCCTAGAGAAACCAAAGCATTGAAATGTTTGCTGAGGGCATAAAGCACATTGCTTAGCTGCAAAGTAATAACCAAAAAAAAAAGAAATAAAAAAAAAATCAGGGCACAAAGAGGTCTCAGAAGCACCATGTGCTGAATAAATATCCACAATATGCATTTTATAATGTATTTAAATGGACAGATCAATCTAGATTTACATTAAGTTCTTTTATCTTCTTGTGAAAAGAAGAGAGGTCTTTAGAGGTGCTCTGCATGCAAATTAATGCTGTTTTAAGAGTTCTGGATAGCACAGTATATATGGGGGGGGGAATTGGATTTTACATTTGTATGTGTAGCTGTGAGGGTTTGACACCCTGTGATTCACTTCATTAAAGTCAGTGATCTTCAGACTTCTGTTCAGAGCAGTAAAATGTGGGGAAACATTAAGGGAGCAAGGAGTGCATTAATGTCAGAGCAGTTGTGAAATTAATGTGACCCCAATAATCACCCTTTAGGCAGTGCTGTTCACACAGAAGTGACCAGGGCATTGCCATGAGCCAAATCTGAATTGCACGTTGTGTTACAAAATCAGTGTTCAGCAGTTCAGGTGAAGTTATTCCTTTTTTCCAGAAGTAAATAAAAGCAAAAACCCAAATCAGAGCATTCCTACTCACCCCCATGGAGCACAAATAAATTGTGGGTGAAAAAAACAATTTTTTTTTTTTTTTATGTGTAAAAAAAACATTTTTTTATTTTCTGGAGAGGAAAAATAAAGAGCTTCTATTGGCATCAGCAGTATCTGTAAATGCAGTGGTAATTGTTTAACAATTAGGAAATTCCCAAAATGTAGATAACAAATGTAATTTTAGTAATGGGAATTGAATTTGCAGGTTTTATGTATTTGTGTGCACTTTTTAAAACCAGTAATTTCAATAAGTGGATAAATTTGTTAGTTAAAATAGACTCTGAAATTTATGTTCATCACCTGCACAATTGAGCAGCGCTGACTTATCACAGGATTATAGCTAACTAAAATACCAAATATTTTGTGATTATAGCTAAATAAAATACCAAATATTTTCTGACACCTTTTTAGGCAGTGAGGCAATAGGGAAGTCAATCTTAGTGTATAAGAAAGTGTTCAGAAAATTCTGGACTTTATTCCTCCTGCCTAAACATTCAGCCAAAAATGAATTTTTTTCTTGTAATTCTTGTAATTTTAAGCATGTGTTCAGCCTTTGTCAGCCGCAGGTAGGTGTGGGAAGAGCTGGTTTACACTGGGAACATTTGGAGTGTCTGAAGAGCAGCTCTCAGGCTGATGAGATTGTAGCTGGAACAGCGGTGGCTGCATAGCCAAGCCTCTTTAAAAACAACTCGATGAAAAGCTCTTTTCTGTTGCTTAGAAAGGAAAATAAGAAGTTGAGTATGATTCTGTGATGCTGGCTTAAAGGAGGTCACCTGCTATTGTGATCTGCATTTTGTTGGGCTTTGTTAAATGGCCAAAATACTGAATTCTGTATTTGTGTAAGAATTTGATTACTGAGGTTTGAAATATTTTGGTTGAGAAATGTTACTATACTACCTCATAGAATTTGAAAATTGTGATTAAAAGAATCTGTTGAATTTGTGGAAGGGCAGCAAAGCTGAAGAAGGCATTAAAAACCTCATCCCTGCTCAGTGTTTCTTCTATCAGACTTTGGAAATTGTTTTTACTCAAGGACTGAATTCAGGAGTGGGGATGAGAAGATTCAGCTTTGCTCATTTCTCACTTTGTGGAGAGAAACACCCAAGTTTGTTTTTGCTACTCTTAGCAAGGAGAGCCAGAAGTTGTTTTAGCCCACACTCTATGTTTAATTTGTGGTTTCATTAGACAGATCAGTGAGCAGCCTTTTCTACCTCCTTGTTAATTCTCTTCAGTAGCTCCTCAAGAGCCACTTGTTTCTTTTACTTTTGTGTTACTAAGCTATAGAAGGCTGATGGAATTTTGAGGGAACAGTGGTTGCAACATTGCAAAGTCCTCTATTTACTTTTCAAGCTACTGGTCTGAAGTGTGACTTGTCAAAGAAATATGTGGGAATGCCTTCAGATCCTGAAAGTTGGAATATTCTAAATGAAAGCTGTCTCTGGACATATCCATTTAATAGCCATGCTAAGGAAAAGATGCCAGTCCCTCAATATCACAATCTCTGAGGATGACAATTGTGGAGGCTTTTAGGACATGGGAATGTTCTTCCCTGCTTCTGCAGAGGATTGTTGCATGAGGGAGGTTGTTAATTAAGGTTTTTCACTGAAACAATGGTGAATGACTTTCAGCAGTGAAAAGAAAAAGACACTTCTGAGGTACAGAGATGCTGTAAAAATGAAATAAAAGGCACCAAAGTGATTTCCCTGCTGATAGAGTTCTGTTAGTGTTTTGTATTATTTAGAACATACAAGAGCTAAATTGCTGTGAAAGATAACAGGAGTGTTGAAGGCCAAAAGATGGTTGAAATATTTGACAGGCTTTTTATTATTACCTTTAAGGTTAGAGTGTCTGAAAAGCAAGCAGACATTATGTCATCCTGCAGCAGGAATATGTTCTTCATTTGACTGTGGTAACAGTGAAATCACTTTTATAATAACCTATATACATGTGTGTGCATATATCTTAAAGGTTTGATAATTGGGGATGTAACTACAAAGTTGTCAATGGCTTTTGAAACGTCTTACATTTTAAAGAGACTGGAAAAATAGAAAGTAGCTATTTCTCCAGCTGAAATAGCAAGGAAAAGCTGCAGAGAGACACTGTAGCAATTCAGAACAGAAACCTAAAAACCTACCTTTATTTTTTGTCTGCCTGCAACACTGTTGCATGCACAAACCACATAGCCTAGGAAGTATTATCCAATTCCTGCCTTCACATATAAACAGCTTTTCAGGATGAATATGAGCCAAGCTTTAGACATGCAGTCATCTATCCAATAAAAATAGGATAAGAAACCTCAAGTCTTTCACTGGATAATTTCATTGTATGTTTTAAATACTCTCTAGGAGAAAGGTTCAATGTACAAAAGCTTTGAGCAGCTGAAGGCTTATCTGAAACATTTCTAAGGAGTTGGTAAGAGCGCAGAAGGGCAGCATGAAAATCTCCTGCAATATGCCAAGGAGAATCTCTCACAATGGAGTTGGACTGAACCCTGTCAAGTTATGGATTTTATATTTCTGTGTTAGGTGTTCTCTGTGCATCAGGTTTGCTCCTTCTATCCTGATTCTAAAACATTCAGCTTGGAAAATTAGTTCAGGCAGTTTTAGCTCAGAAAGTCTTTTGCTTTCACAATTTCCCATGTTTATGCTTAGGGCAGGGGGAAGTGTGGAATTAAGCCTTGTTATGGCAAAATGAACCAAATTCCCAACTTTTGGAAGTGTTTTCCTTCTCAGATTTTGCTCTGACTAAAAAGAATTCCTGTCTGGTGTGAAGTTGTTTCCCTGTTGCTGGAATTGTCAATGTTGGTCTCCTCAAGCTCAGCTGCATGGCAGGGTAATGGGGTGAAGTTTGTTACATCAGAGTTGGCTTTTAATACCTTGGAAATAAATTTCAGCTTTGTCCCAAAGGCAGACCAGCTCCCCAGGGTGCTCTGAGGGAGCCTTTGGTTGTCCTGTTGGACTCTCCCATCCCATTTTGCTGGGAATTCTCCGCCCTCCCCAGCAGCCACTGGCCAGGAGCATTTTCCACCAGCCCTCAAGAGCAGCAGATGTAAACTTCCAAATCCCATTGACTGTCCCAAGGCATCCAATCCTCAGCCCACCTCTGCCTGTGTTAACATGTTGAATAATGACATTTCTCTGTGTTCAAGAGCTTCATTATCAAGATTAACCTTCATTTTATTCTTCATTCTAAGATATGACTTCAATATTAAGTCTTCTTCAGGGATCTCTTATAATTTCCTGAAGCGTCAATTTAGTAAATCCTGCTTATTCATGCCCTTTTATTCTATTCATTTCTTTTAAGGGTATCTATTCCTACCTGGAATTGTCAAGGAAACCACCATCTTTGGCTTAAACAACATCCCCAGAGCTTGAAAGAGCAGTGTTATTAGATGGGGGAATGAAATGATATTTTAATTTGCTTCCTAAATTACATTAAATTATGTATGATCTCTCTTGCTTAGTGCATCCTCTAAATTTGAAAATTTAAATAGAAAAAAACCCTTTGTTTTTCATTACTAATTCCCTGATAATTAAGTATATAGAGAGTTTGTTTCAAAAACTGTTGAAAGTTAGAAGTAGAGTCTTTGAATTGCCAGATCTTGTAACAGAGCATGAGACTGCATCTCATCCTGTATCAATTATTATTTTAGTTCTTATTTTATCATAAAATGCCACTTCAGTGCTGCTCCACTACTTTGCAGGCAGGACAATGACAGCACTTGACAAGAAAATAATAAGTATTTATCTGGGAGTTCCTCCTCCGTTTTCTCTATGAAGAAATTTTTCCCCTTCTTGACCCCCAGCTGGAAAACACCATCTGTCCTTTGAACAAAAAAGTAAAAGTATCACGTTAATGCCTTTTGAAATCCTGAGACTAGATTGCATTTATAGTATTTATTTGATATCTAAAACAGTAGGTGAGTAAAAATAGGGTGTTGTATAAATGATTATAATATTATCAAGTTCTTCCCAAGCATATCCTTCTTCATCTATAAACAATTCCCATGCTCTTCCTGGAGCCTGTCCTGGCAAAGCTTCAGGAACATGAAATGAGTGAATTTAACATTACACAAAGTATAGAAATAGACATTTTAAAATTCTCTTGAATCCATTTATTTGTTTTTGTTTTTTGCCTTTTTTTTTAAATTGCATTGGGTTTTTTATTATTCTCCTTGCTTAGTGAAAGAGACTAAGAATGAAGATTTTTCACTCATTTTTCCAATCTTTTGGTTTCGTTAAATCAAAATGCATTTGGCCTTTAGCAGGCATCAATTCTCCAAATGTTTTGTGGAGAGGAAAAATGCATTTATGTCTTTGTAGCAACATTAAACAAGGCAAGAAAAGTGACAAACATCCCATCAGGCTGTATAATTATTGCCTATCACTCCTGCAATGTCTTCAGCTGTGTATTTATCTTCTGTACTTCTTTCTCCAACCCTCTGCTGCAGTGAATAAGATCATCTACACCTACACCTGAAGAGGGAGCAGAATGAAATTACAGACATTCCCTTTCAAATTTAATGAGGAGTAACATGTGTGTTCCAGAGATGGAGCCTGGATCTCGTTACCTATAAACACAAGAAATATCTTAAGCTGAAGACAAGGCTATTTTTCACATCCTGATCCCAGCTCCAGCCCACTTGGATGAATCACAGAGCTACTTAATAGGATGGAGAAATGACAGGAGTGACAAGCAATTGTAGCAGTTTATTTCATTTTGCTTTGCTGATAATGCAGTAGCTGAGGGCTCCATGAAACTACTGTAGCTGTCCAGGAATGAAAAATAAAGTGTAAGCACGGGGTAGTGGAGGAAGATTTAGGCACTTTCCTTGTACTGCTGACTTCCCTTCCGTTTCTGGTGAGACATCTTGATCCTAAAATAATATTTCCTGTTCCATTGGCTTTGTAGTGCTTGACTGTTGGATAAGTGGAGGGGAAAAATGTGAAATTTAAACTACCAAACAAAAAGGAATGCTCCAGACATTTCATATTTGCCCTGGCAGGATTACCAATGCTGCTGCACAATTGTTGTGACCTGCCATTCAAAACCAACACTTTCCTTGATCACAAACAAAATTCAGAGATTTTCTCTAAAATTATTGTAATGTTTTAGTAGCATAGTATATCCTGAAATCCTGATAGGACATTAATTCCAAATTGATTCTTCTGGTCTTCAGTAGTCTCTAGCTGTATGTCTTGATGGTCTGAGGAGGTTTGCAAAGAAGATTTAGGAGTTCATTCTGTGGTTTAAAAGATGCAGAGAAGGGAGAAAAGAAACATTTTATTCCCCTCTCCAGCCTCTAAGCACAGGTATGGGTGTGGATGGGACCTTAGGCAGGTTACTGTGCAAAACCCACAATTTTGCTTTCTGCCAGTCTGATGGCCCATGACATTTTCCTTGGTTTATTTACTAAAAAATTCTCCAAGAACCAAGTTTGTAGCTGCTCCTGTTTCACTTTTGGTCCAGGGTCCTGGTAATAGGGGCAGACCTTTCCCAGACTTTTCCCTGGCAGAGACACCAAGGAAAATGCTCTGGTTCTTTACATCAACTGCTCTGTACTCCAGAACCTGGAAGTGTGAGACCTGGGGATGAATAAGAGACAGATCAAAATACATGAGAAAAGAATATAATGTCAATAGCCATTAGGATGAAGGAGCTAGATTTCCCCCTCTCCTAATTTTATCTCCATGATGTTTTTATTCTTATTTTTTTAATGAGATGTAGGGTTCTGTCCTGAATTAAAATATCTTGGTCATGTTCATCAGCCTGGATAGGCCACTAGCCAAAGGCTTTGGATTGCCTCTAACACAATCACCTAATACTCTAAATTCCTGAAATGTGAGAGAAAATTGCCAGGAATTAAACCCTGAAGTCCTTGGCTAATTGTGACACTGAGCTTTTCTGGAGTGCTGAAGGTCCCAGGGTGATGGGGAGGGCTCTGCACCCCTGGCATTGGCTGCTGTGGCTGAACCCCCCAGGTGGGCTGGGGAGAGGTGGGGGCACCCAGCATTGACCTGGCAGCAAATGGGCACAGACTGCTCAAGGTAATGCCGTTCTCTGGGCTTGTAGGGTTTTTTTGACTCCTTAAGGTAACCAACCTCTCTGGGTTTGTAGGGTTTTTATTACACCTTGTGGTACTAATAGGGCTAAAGAGTTGTGTGTGTTTTGCTCTCTTGTTTATTGTTGCCTTAACCCCCCTTTTTCCCTCCCCAATCTGTTTTGGCTGTTGCTCAAAGGCAGAGTGGTGGTGCTCAGCACAGAAATTGGCATTATTGGGCCACAGTTGTTTGCACAAAAGCCCTGCTTTTTATGTATATGTGGGGGTGAGTTTAGTGTTTTCTACCTGCCCTTGAGCTTTCCCAGCACTCAGGTTAACCTATTAAATAGTCTTCTAAGTATAACAAATATTTGATATATCAATACCTCCCCTTGGTCTTCCTTATATCAGATATTCTCAAAAGCAATATCCCATCCTTTCAGATCACAATTCTCCCTTTGTACCTCCATTTCCTTTATCACTGCTATCTTAAGGATCTTTTGTATCTCCTACTTGAGAGGGGTTTTTTTTCTATATTTATCAGATTTCCTTGTTCTCCTAAGAAGGATTTGGTGGTTTTAAATTTTCATTTATTATTTGGTGGGTTTATTTCTGGTTTTTTGTGCTGTCTTAATGTTAAAGATAACAATTAATTCGAATAACAGGAGATTGCTTGGGCCAATATCAATCTGTGGTGTTTCTGTGTTAATCTATAGCTTACAGCAATCTCAGAAAATGGATTCTTTGTTTTGCTGTAGTGTTGCATTCTAGATTTTGCTGTGCTCTTTTTCACGAATTTAAAGTTTTTAAAAGTCAAGGATATGTTTCTAAAATTCTTAGGAATGAGTAGTTTACTGTGATTTTCATGGTGGGTGTTGATGTGGGTGTTGAGATATTTAAAATAAAATAAAGGGAGCGTTAGCAGAAACTTTTGTATAACAAATGCAGCAGCATCCATTGTTCAAGGGCACGATGTGGGCCTGGATGTTTTTCTTTATTGGGATATTTTTCTTTATGCGAGGCAGACAGAAAACTCTCTGAGCTGGTGGTGGGTGGAGGTCAGAACAACATCTGCTCTACCCATGGAGCAGCATCTCTGCTGCTGCTCGGAGGATCAATTGAGCCTGTAATAAGGAGAGCTCCAATACAGAGGAGATGCACAGAACATATTGATCAGAGCCTGAGCAAACCCAGCACGGAGCCTGTGCTGGGCCTGCCTGTACCTCAGGCAATTTGCTGCCCGTGGAACAGGCATTAGCAGCAGCTTTCCTGCCATGGTCAGGGACAAAAACATCCCAGGCTGCAAAGCCTCTCTTAACAAATGATGTTATTTGTCTCAGCTTTAGCCAGGATCCTGACTGTTGTAATTATGGAGATGTAAGGGAAGGCATGTAAGTTATTAAAATATCATTGTAGATGAGGTTTCCTGGTGTAGAAGAATTGGAAAACAGGAAATTCTAGTTTCTAAAGTTTTGTTATGAAAGTGATTTTTGGAAAGAGAGCTTGTAAACTGACAAAATTAGGAAGCCAGTATTAAAAAGCAAACACTTCAAAACTGGCCAGTTCTGGTAGAACTGTCTGGATCTTGAAAGAGAATTCCTAGTGTGACTTTTAGGAATATTAAAACATCAGAAACTTTAAATGAATACTTAATATTTATCAAGGACATTGCTTTTGACATCGATCCTCTAAAGTATCTTCAAATGCTCTTGTGCTGCTGGTATGTTTTAAACACACTTTTCATAGGGTTTTTGCTTGTGTTTTTGTTTTGCTGAGTTTTGTGGCTTTGGGTTTTTTTTAATGTCCTGTTTTGCACTCTAGAGAAGGACTTGTCCCTCTGAAGGGACAGAGGTTATGGAACAGCCTCAGAGTTGTGTGTGCTCTGCAAGGCAGCAGAGATAAACCCTTGCTTGTCACTGTCAGTGGAGCCAGACAAGTCAGTCTGAGAGGATTTTTTATTCAGTGAGAGGAAAATACCAACTTGCACATCATGCACTGCTTGCTTTTCATCTTCCTGCTGCCAGAAAGGCAAAGCATGTTAGCTCAGACTGCAGAGATGAATTCATGGGAGATCAATTTTGGAGCAGTTGTTCTGGACAAGTAGTGTTTAATTCAAAGCCACTTCATTAGGAGCAGTTTTGCTTTCATTTTTAAGCCCTGTGACTACAGGTGGAACTGGGAGGAGATAAAGGCAGCACTGATCCCTGTTTGTTTTCTCCTCTAGAGAGAGAAATGGAAGTAGCTGATGGAGGCTGTGCACAGCACACCCAACTCCAGAATTATTATTTTTTTTACCTTCTGTTTTTCTTTGTGGCTCTATTAGGATATTGTAACTTAAAATTAAAAGATGGTCTTGGCCAATGCATCTAACTGTCACTAAAGCCAAAAATGTATAACTGAAAAAAGCATTTTCCTCAATGACTACAATAAATGTTACATGTTTTGCTGTTAAGGTGCATTTGAAACTATCTAATATTCTTCCTCTTCTGGATACACATTCATGTGAATCCATTTCTCAGAATTACTTGCTCTCTATCATACTATATTTTTTTGCAAAGAGAAATATTAACTGTATTTATGTACAAATCTGGAATATTGAACCATAATTTAATTAGTCAATTTTAGAGGCTGTCAATTACAGAATGACTTTTATTTTAATTCTCTGTAGCAGTGCTTAATTTGGCTGAAGGGTTTTGAATGAAATTTGAAGCAATAGCAGATAATGTATTGGAATTCAAAGAAAACCAGCAGCATCTAGTGTACATTATAGGCTTTCATTTTGGATGGCTGCTGAGCCTCTTTTGGGAATGACCCTTCCTAATTCCAGGGAAAAAGGTCTGCTTATCAAAAAAGGTCAGGAGGCAAAGTGGGAGAGGATCTCGTGGCTGTCTCTGGTCCTGTGCAGGTGAAGTGAGAACTCAGGCTGTGGTGTCTCTCAAACTCAACACCCAGAGATCACCCAGAGATCATCACCTCTGTGTGCACAGGAGCCTTGGTACAGCAGCTGCAAACTGAGTATCTGAGGGCACCAGAACATAACCAGATGTGATGTGCACTTCACAGCTACCCATAAGCAGAAAAACAAAAATTTGAGCTAGAGCATATAATCAAGTTGTCAGACTGTTCCCTTCTACTTCACAATTTTAGGATATGATGCAAATGAGCTTTTAAAATCGATTTGGATTTGTCAACACTGTTAATGAAAATGTTAATGCCTTGTTAGCTGTCGACTAATGATAGTGGAGGTTCTCATTCCTCACTTAATGGTGGCAGGGAATGTAAGAAATCCTGATTTATGGGCTGCAAATGGAATCCCAGAGTGAGCTTTGCTGCTCCCAGCACTCCCCTCCTGCCTGGGCCGTGCTGCACGAGGTGGGATATTGATGAATGCCTTTATGACTCATTTGGGGAGATCTATGGAGGCAGTTACTTCATAAGGTGCCATTTTATCCCAGTTGTGTTCGACCCACTGCAGCTGACTCATTGATTGCAGTCAGTCAGGGGAAGCAAAAGGCCCAGACTTGGGGAATGCTGGGGAAAGTGCTGATATTTCTATCTTTTTTCCATTTTTTTCCCAAAGACTTGACTTTTGACAATGTTCCAATGATTGCTTTATGGATGCCTAATTATTCTGTCATTACATGAGGTTTTGTAATTCTGTTCAGAGTGGCAAAGTCAGAGTTTAATATCAGCAGATGCTGTTTTTCCTTTTTTGCTGTTTTTTTTTCCCCTCCTTCTTTGGCAGTGCTTTTTGGATTTTTGATTGAAGAAATTGAACTTTGAATCTATACACATTCATGCATCATTTAGTTTGTAGACCTCTGCTCAATTACAATGCAGAGCAGAGATGGAGAGAGATCTGTGTGAGAACCTTCCTGAAGAAATAATGCAGCTTTAAATGCTGGTTTGTGGATGTGGTTTAACATTATTGGCAAGATGAGCAATCAATATTAAGTGCTCTGTTTGTTTTCAGAACTCCACTTCATTAAAAAAAAAAATCCAAATTTAATTCCAAAAAATTTTTACATTTAATATAGCAAAAACTTATTTTGGTCAGCGTTTGTTTCCACACTGTCAGTGATAGGTATTTTTTACTCTGTATATATAGTTAGAAACCTCTTCTGAGCTCTGCATAACTCCTGAACATAATTTTGCCTTTGGTTTGAAAGATTCAAGTGTTTGGTTTCTTAAGTTGCTTGTTTTGTTTGTGGTTTGGGTTGTGTTCCTGGGTTTTGCAAGAGAAATGTTCTCTCATTCAAGAAATGAATTAAGATTTGCTGGGTGTATTTAATTCACTATTTCCTGATTTTATGTGCTTCTCATTGCTTGTATGAGTGTACTAAATCTGAAGGTTTTTCTCAGTATTTAAATTTAAATATTTGGCATAAGGAGTATCAGAATTTTCTTCAGTGTGAACAGACTGGTACTCACTGCAGTGGTGTTTGAGGGGAGAAATAAGAAATTGTATTCAGGGTGTATACCCAGAACTTTGCACTGGCATCTTTATTCAAAACTAAAATTACTCATATTTGTTTCTCAGAAAAAATTCATTTAAAAATACATTAGTAAAGAGGTGGATTTTGTCCTTTTTCACTTGTCCTTCTAAACTCATGATCTAGAGTGCTGAAAAACCAAGCAAAGAACAATTCTGTTCATAGTGAATTGATAGTGAAAACATTTGATAAAAGAACTGATTTGTCCTTTTCCCTGCTGGGTTTAGATCTCAGTTAACAAAAAGCTGTGCAGAAGTAGCTGGTCATATATCAAAGAGTTTAGATCTAATAGGTCTTTGAACAGATAGTGTAAACATCTGGGAATAGAGGTTGCAAGAGATGTTCTTTTATAACAAGAGGTGCCTTTTTAATCCTGGTCAGTGCTGTAAAAATGCTGTCAATAAGCAGAAACTTGCTGTAACTGGTGACTTTACTGAGCAGCAGATCAGATGCTCATTTTACTTTGCATTATTATGCTAAATGCTCTTGAAGTACCCTCCAAAATAGAAATGGACTCCAAAATGGGCACTGGAAAAGTCCTGATTTTTTTTTTTAACTTTGCTTCTGTAGCCAATTTTACTGATGTAAAATGTTCTTCCATCCAGGTGTTTGTTTGTTTGTTTTTCCTGCTCCCAGTTGGGACAGAGTTTGGAAGCAGCAAAACTTCCTAAGTTTAGGAGAATGAAGTTCTTACTGTTTGTAACGTTGTGTTAAATTATAAACTTACTTTTCCCAAGTATTGTTTTCTTATTAATATTTTTATTCTATTGTGGTTTTATTTCCCAGCTGCTTTTTCTTACTGTGACTAAGAGAAGTGTTTCTATGTGAAAAATCCAATCTGTGGTTTGTAGAACTCAAGGTTGCTTTCATTCCACATAATTGATTAACTTTTGGTTACCTTGACTCTTCTGGAGAGAATCAGGGCAACTCTCCCTGTGCCTCACTCACTTTGTAATACTCAAGTTAGGCTGAACTCTTCAGATTGAAGAGACAACTTTTTTGGTTGGTTGTTGTTTTTTAATGAGGAAATGTTATGGTTCTCAATGCTTAGAGAAGAGTTTTACTGACCTTGAGCTTCTAAAAAGGACAATTAAATTCGCAAGGAAAGCATCAGATTAGTGCAATAGCAAACTGTGCTTCTCAGAGGGAGCAGCACATGTATTTACTGCTTTCTAGAGATGCCTCAAATGCACTCTCTGTATGTGGTTTACTATGAAATATATTTGCTCAGTCCTGTGACCTGATCTTTCATTATTCTCTTAAAGAGTTCAATTTAATGTGTCACTTTACATTAAATATTTTAACCAAGAACACATATACTTTGTTAAACTGAGTGCTTTGCCATTTCACCCAATTCCCTCAGTAAAGTGCCCCTGCCCATCTGATGAAAGTTCTTCAAAAACAGTGCTGCAGGTGACCTAAGGCTGCTGCTTTGGTTGGGAGTGTCTGTTTTCTGCACACTGATATTTGGAGTTTGTTGAAGGATGTTCAGATCACAGGTGTGTGCTGGGCACCTCTGGAAGGTTTCCTGAGCTCTCCTGCACCCTGCTCACCTGTTTGAGAGCTGCCCTGCTGTCCCTTGGGTTTGGGGACAGTGGGTTTCTGTCTCTGCTGTCCCTTGGGTTTGGGGACAGTGGGTTTCTGTCTCTGCTGTCCCTTGGGTTTGGGACAGTGGGTTTCTGTCTCTGCTGTTTTGGCTCCTCACATCTTCACTTGTGCTTGTCTCTTCCTGTGCTGTGAGCCTGGGAGAGATGAAAAGAGAGAGGGGCAGAGGAAATTTGCTTTAGATTGTACAACACCCCTTGTTTGAGAGCCACAGTCTGAGCATGAGAATAATCTCAAGAGAGGGCAGCTGAGCCATTTGAAAAAGAACCTAATTTTGATGCAATCCAAGTGATAATTGGGCTACTCAGGAGCAGCAAAGCACCAGGTGTTTGACAGGGTTCCTGCTGAATCAGGGAATGCATGAGGGGCTGAGGAAGTCAAAGACTTAACAAGTGAGTTCTGCTGCTTTAGGAGAAATGTCTTGGTGGAAAAACCCAAGAAATTAAGGCAGGCAGATGTAAACATAAATATTTTCTGTTATGCTTCAGAGACCTTCCCTTTTAAAGGCCTGGATTTCTAACACATTCTTATTTGTCATTCTATGGAGGAGCTGAAATCAAAGATTCTAACACAACAGATTCTTGCAGAACAAAACCTTTCAGCTAATCAAGGCAGGCTGGAGATTGCTTGAATAAACACATTCCTCTTAAATTCTACTAAAATGTGTGGTATGTAAGCAGCAAGGAATCTGGGGCCTGGTCCAGCAGAGTGTACAAAATCAACTTTTGTAAGGCTACCATGGGGTTTTTCCCCTGTTTAGAGAAGAATCTGTAATTGCATTTTCCGTCTGCTTTGCCTCTCCTTTGACTGTTACGTTGTGTATTAAAAAAAAATACAGGTGTAGACAGCTAATACTTTAAAAATAGGCTTTTATGAAATCAAAGACAGTCAGCTGGTATCTCTTAAAAACAGTGTATTTGTAGCTGCCTGTGTTGGGTATCATCAGATTTAAAAATATATGGCAAGTAAATAGGAATGTAAAACTGATGAACCTGAAAATAAAAAGGGTTCCTATGCTTTATTTTGTTAGTCAGCAAGACAGTAAAATACCAAAGGAAGTTGAGATGTTGTCTCCTGATATAAGGCTAAAAATGCATCACTCATAACAGTATCACAACAAGGCAGAAAGGTTTGTCCTGTGCTCTGTGTTCATGTTTCACTGCTGACTCGACAGCACATAATTATTTCAGTTTGGCTGGGGAGAAATATTAAAATCCCTTCCTTTCTTCAGATGTTTGGGCACTTAAAACATTCTCAGCATGAAGCAGGTGCTAAAATATACCCTGTGTCTAAGGTGCTGTGGCTCACATCTGACACATTGAATGTGTAGCTTTGAATGCAAAGGTCTGGTGAGGTGGCCCAGTACAAATCACAACCAATGTTTTGGGAAGAAAGGCTTTCAGATATTGTTTTCCTGGGCTTTTGAGTTTTATTTCCAAATCCTGACTTGCACTGTGGCTGGTTTTAGGGAGCAGGTTGGCAGTGTGCAGGTGTCACTTGGCCTACTCTAAGCTTTAATTGGCTCTTGGGGAGGTCATGCATTACAAACAAGTAAATAACATAAACACTTCCATGTATTGTTCAGCTTTCCCCCCCCTGAAATTCTACCTTCACCAGCAGATTTTCTCTGAGCTCTGTAGAGTGACATCTTTTTGTTCTGCTGCTTAAGGTGAAATTTAAGCCTGCAAGATTGAACTCCCGACCACTTAAACCAGCGAAATCATTGTGCCAATAAATGAACTGTGGTGCTGAACTTGCACAATTCTGCCACTCTGTCCTTCTCCCCTGAGCTCAAGGGCAGCAGAGGGAGGCCAGGGAAGCACCATTGGGGTGCCCATGGAAATTTGGGGTGCTGGGAGTGTGGCAATGTTCTGCAGGCAGGTGATGGATAGATGGCTCAATATGATCCACTTGCTATCATAGCTGGACAAGATTACTTGAAGCAGGAGAAGGTTTTTTTTTTTTTCCTCCCATGATGTATAGTTCACAGGCAAAACAAAAAAGATATATTTGAATGTTTATAAGTGGGTGTTATGAATGCTCCTGGCCTTAAACACTGGCAAGTTATTGCTGTGTGCAAACATCCTTTACTGGAGGCAATGTTTGCTTCAAAATAAAGCCTCCCACTCTGTCTTGTGAGCAGTCCAAGACTGTCTTCTGCAGAGAGAGTGGTGATCTGAGGAATCTATGTATAGCCACAAGCTCAGTGCTGTTTGGAATTGTTGGTATTAAAAGGCTGCAGATACAAACCCTGTGTTATTTTCTGACTGGAGTGTCTGAGTGATTCTTTCCTGATTTAATGAATTATTTAATTGGAAAAATCCCTATCCTTGAGGAGTTCAGTGACTATGAAATTTTTGACAGGCTTTGCAATTCTACTTGAAAGGAACACATTTTCTTTTGTTTTACTTTTTTTTTTTTAAAAAAAGTTTTTTCTTCTCTCACATTTCCAGTCACCTGCTTTGCATTTACATCTCTTATTTAGGAAAAGTTTCTAGACTTTGCTTAAATGCTTTTTACTGATGTGCTCCTCTCTGAGAGAACACTTTTCATCTTTGAAAAAACTAGAACAACAGCACCAACTGGGACTGATGTTTGTTTTCCTCAAATATTATTTAATGGGAATTTAAATCACTGGGTGGATAAGTGCAGAAATTATGGCAATTTGCCCAGTTGCAGGAATAGCTTTAGATTTGTCCCTAAGTTTGTTCTGGCATAATTCCTAATTCATTTGCCAGCTGGTCAGCCACACCTTTGATTGCTGTTTCTGCAGGTGCCAACTCCATCCCTGCTGCTGGTATCTCTATTTATTTACCTATTCAAGTGTTCAGTTGCTTTAAGCCTTTTTCTCTTAGGATGTGGTGCTCATTTTGCAAAGGTAGTTACTTGTGATTAGAGAGAGCAGCAGAGCCTGATACAGAGCCCATGGAGTCCATAGCAAGGTGAAAGCTTTACTGAAAATATAGATCTGTTATGATTCTTCTGGTCTTCCTGGTTAGACTAATGTTAATCTCCCAGGAAGGCTTATAAGGTTATTTTTCATGTTTGATTTTCCTTCTGCTGCTGCCTTTAAAAGGAGAGGAAAAAAATACCCCCAAATTATTTTATCTACTTTATTCCTACTTTAACAATTTTATACAGTGGAACTCCAGAGTATCTCAAGCTGCTCATATTTGAAATGAAAACCCCTGCAATTTGTAAACTGTCAAACTTAATACAACATCTTAGTGTTAATAGGATTTTATTGACTTCTACCATCAGCAGAGGAAGAGGTTGATAAAGTGCCACAAAGGAAATGAAGATACAATACTCATTTTACTTGCATCTCCAGAGCTGTGTAAATTTGATTGCTGAATTTATGGTAATCCAGCTCATTGGCCATTGCTCTTCTGGGGAAGTGGGGACACAAGAGGATTTCTGGAAATGAGAGTGACTTTAGAGAGCTGCAAAGCCAGACTTTGTGGAGATTTTGTGAGAACAGATTAAAGTCATGGTGTCCACTTGCTGTGAGAGAACACAAGGCTGCAGTGTATTATTTATTTCATATGGTTTTGCTGATATTCTGCCTGCTTTCCTTTCCTCTGCTCGCACAGGCAGCTTCGCTTGCACAGCTATTTCTGAGTGTTGTTGATAGAATTAGTGCAGTAGAATGAACAAGACTAAGAATATGAAGAAAGTGACAATGTGAACCTTGTGACACTTGCAAATTAAGCTGCTTTTCCCCCACTCTGTGTTCAGTTAAAATCTGGGGGGAGGTTGTAAGTTCAATACCACACCAAGGCCCTTGGAGATGAGGAAAAACCCCATGAGGTGACAAGTATTAACCATAACACCAATCAGTTCTGTTTGGCAGAGACAAAACCATGGTCCTTTACCTTTTTAGAGAGGTCATGTATTTGAAGTGACTGTTACAGCTCTTTAACCATTCTGTAAATGTGGAATTGAAATAGCTTGGTTTGTTTGATAGTAAATTTTGCTTAGCTAAAAGTAACAGCAAGTTTTACTGCATTTCATTATTACTTTGTTTGTTTTCTAGAGTATTTAAATGTCAAATATTTTTACATTATAAAGCCAGAAATATTTCAGGCTAAAGAAAATCTTTACTAATGAAATATCAGTAAACACTGATATGAGCATGTCCTCTGCTGATAACAATTACATTTAATTGACACAGGCAAGTATTTATCTAGATATGAGAATGATTCCTAACTCTGAGCTTGTCTTGGAGATGTGCTTTGAGAGCTCTGATGGTCCCTGCAGGTGCCATTGTCACATCCAGCAAAGCCATGGTGCTGCTGCTGGCACTCAATGTCAGCAAGGGATGTGGGTGAGGAACAGGGAACTTGGTTTGCCTGACTATAAGGGTTAAGAATCTTCCATTTTCATCCTATGTGGTCTTTATATTTCCCAACCAGAACAAACTTAAGCAATAAAATCTGATTTTTCTGAGGGACACAAGTTTTCCCAAAACCTGAAAAGGGTTCCTTGAATTTGAAGGAATTGTGTTGGACAAAGCTGCTGTGCTTAGCAGGACATTGAGATTCTTGCTTGAAATATAAAATAATTACTTGTCTGTGTCCTCAGGCATTGCCAACTGCCTGGCAGCCTGTGAGTTAATCTCGTGGCCAGGGAGGTGTTTGAACTACACAGAAAATTTGTAGAGGAAATTCAGGAGTGTGAGTTGGAAAAATGTCCTGATTGGCAGCTGAGCTTCTAAAATGGAAAGGAATGTGTTTTGTGCCTTGCATGTGACTTCTCTTTTTAAGTGTCAGATTTTAACACAGGATTCTCTTGTGTTATTAATGGTAAAGCAGTGTAAACACTGTGGTCTCCCAGGAAAGTTCAGCTCTGGTGTTACAGAAATCAGTACAGCACAATCTCATTACTGGCTGCATCTGATTTATTGTTTGTGGTTTCCAAGTGCCTTCTGTGGCTCATTCACAAGTTTCCTTTCATCTCAGAAAATTAGTCCACTTTAATCAGACAAAAATAATGTATTTCATGAACAACAGGGTGTTACTTATCAGAATGGATTTTATTCCTTTAACTCAGAAGCAAAAATGCCTAATGAGATGTGGTTCAGGATTTTCATATAACCTAGTTACAATCTATTTTCCCAAACTTTATCCACCTGGAGTGTCCTTTTACTCTGGCTGCCCCCAGTTGCCCTCTTCTTTGGTGGAGCAGTTGATCCCTGGAAAAACCAAGGATTTCTACAATATTGTTTGTAATTAAACTGTAATATTGCTATAATTATTCTGGGATATAATTTTGGTGTAAACTCCATTCTGTAAAGTTTTTTGCTGCAACCTTAGTTTTCAGCACTTTTCATTTTAAAATGAAGCAACAAACCATAAAGAGAACAATGCAGATCAAGCAAAGGCAGAAGTTGCTATTTCAGTCCTTTCTGTGCAATGGCAAAAAGTGCATTTCTCATTATTTCAGGAATAAACAAGTCACCTCCAGGAAAGGGAGGAGTGAGGTGGAAGCCTGGCAGAGAGAAGACTGTAAGCAAATGATTAAAGGTTAAGCACAGGCTCTGAAGTTACACAGACAGCTCTCCCCTGGAGCTGGTTTGACAGATTTTAGGTTGGCCAAGAGCTTTTCATCAAGAGAGTTGGTTCTTTCATGCTCAAAGAAAATGAGTTCTCATCTTTCTGGGGTTTGGTGGCTTGATGAGATCATCTGGCATGATCTGAAATAACCTATGTCATTCTGATTACCAACAGCCCTGAGTTTTGGCATCAGTTTTTGGTGAGAACCTCCCACATGATCAAAAATGGTTTTCCTGTACTACAATTCCTTTAAAAGATTTCCTCCCCTGCCCTGCAATGCAGGTCAAGAAACAAGTTCCCTGTTTTAAAACTCAAAAGCATTAAGAGGTGAAGAAAAGTTTCCTTGCTTCTTAAACCAAGAGCTGAATGTATAACCTTGATTTATAGGTTTGAAATCTCTGAAATAATATTATGGTCTACATCTTAGATTTAAATAAGATTCCATTGGAATGCCCAGCTGCTTTTTGGGGGGTTGTTTTTTGTTGTATTTGTTTAATGTAGGAAATCCTGGTGAAGTCCAACTCTTGAAATGCAAGATTTGCTATTGGAAAGTGAGGGCCATGAACTCTGTGGAACCCTGAGCTGTGTCAGGAAGGGGCTGCTGCAGTCCCTGTTAGCTGAATTTGGGTGAGCTCTATTACCATGGACATTTGTCTGCACTTAGAGAACGTCTGAGAGGGAGGGCTGTGAGATTTTGTGTCAGACACAAAGCCTACAGCCAGTATCTGCCAAGTTACTCAAGTGCACATGTATCCAGTGTCTCCCACTTATGTCACTTTTATGCAGAAAAGACAAGAAATTTGGTAATTCCCAAGTTATGTTACATTTGCTGCAGTGTTTCAATTTGTTTCATTTCTCTGAGCAAGACTTTTAAAACAGAGGGTGCATATGTAAGTGTGTATATATGCATACATTGACTATTCTCCTTTTATATAAACAATATTTTGCTTGGAAATTGAAAAACAGAGTGAATCAATGCTTGGAACACACAGTTTGAATTTGAAATAATCTGTGGGAGACAGGGTTTTTGTAAAGCATTCTGCAATATTTCCATCTGAAACCACATGTCTGGGAGGAAGCATTTCTTTGTCTGTGTAATCAGTACCCAGAAAAGAGATTTTGAAAGTGTTGCAGTGAAAATCAAATTGTCTGCTTATGTCTCTACCCTGTTCAGTTAGTCCTGCAGCCTCATAGTTAAACAACCAGCTTGGGAAATGCCATTATAAATAATAATTCCTGTATGAAAGCAGGTAGTGATTCAGGATATGAAATGAGTTTTCATTCTGGTGCTGGCCAGAGCAATTTGCAGGCACTGCTGTAGCTCTGAGCCCTGAGATCTCCAGCAGGAGCTGTGCTTTGGTCTTTGGCTTGTTTGGCTTTTTGGCTATTGGATGTAAGGCTGGTAGCAGAGAATTCAGAATAATAGAATAGTCTAACAGGTCTAATGGAATCAGACTGAACCTCCTTCTCTTGGAAAACTTCACCAAGTTCACAGCATTTCCTTCCTTGATTTCAAGCTGCTCAAGGAGTTTGGAGGAAATAGTTCAAGGTGAACTACTCAACATCTGAGAGCTTGTTTATGATGCACAGCTCATCCCAGCAAGTTTGGTCTAGATATGTCAAGTAATCAGAAGAAAATATTCTTAAAGAAAAGGCATTTTATTGTGTTGGGTGGTTTGGATTTTCCTCTCCTGTTTCATAAAACAAGGGCTCACCATTTGTGTGTAACCCCAGCTCACCATCATCCCCCATCACCCCCAAAAACACACTTGTGGAATTTCTAAATAAGTAACCTTTTCCCCATTGCAGTTATTCTGGTGGAAGTTTAAGGCTGAACTTTGTACTAAAATGGTAGTTTTGTTGAATCAATAAGCTTCTATCCATTTTCATCTCTAGTTCTAGAGGAGGCTTGTTTGCACTGTTTGGTTTACTTTGAATGTTAAATATCAAATCAGCTTGACATACAAGGTAAAACTTGGGCAACCACCTCCATGTTTTTCAAAATGAGTTTTAAATTGTTTTCTTTAAGCTGAGATTAAATATGCATTGGTTTAGGTTCATTGTTCTTTATCCCAGCTATTTTTTTTTCCTGCCTCAACTCTGAGAAAATGGATTAGAAAATTTACAAAACAAATGACAAAGTTTCAGAAAGATTCCTGATTTACATCTTGGGTCTTCTTCCACAAAGCACGAGTTGGTTTTACACATATACAGACATACATAAATATGTCACCTGATGGCTGTGTTTGATTGAAAATACTGATACTGAAAATACTGATTCCTTAATGCTTTAATTGTTATTTTTCATAAGACTGTTCCTTGCTTTGGATGTTTGCTTTCTGTGGCTTTAAGTGTCATTTTCACATAACACCGTGAGCTCCAGTAGAACATCCAGGACACAATGTCTTCCAACAGTAATGCCTAGACAAATGTTTATTGAGGTTATAATGTTTCACAAGCATGGGAAACATATTTTCTATTAATATAAGACATATTTAACAGTTCCTCTGATATTCAGAAATTTTTAAATAAAACAGAGGAGTTTGACAATAATAGACGCAAACCCTGAGGGTTTGCCTCAGTTATAACTGTTTAGGTCCTTCTAAGTCATCCTCTCAGCCTGAGAAAACTTTCCCCAAAACATTGAGGAGACTGAAATTCACTGCTTTATTTCCACTGAAGTGCCTGATTTTTTTTTTTTTTTTTTTTTTTTTTTTTTGTAAAATGAAAATTAAATCAGGTAATTTAGGAGTCTAATCCTTTAACACTCGTGGAGCAAATCTTCTGTGTCTTAGTGGAACAAATGATCCTGCCGGTTTCGGGTATTGCTTCCTGCTCATTGAGGTTAGATGAAAAATAAATGTTGCTGATGGATGGGGAAGCATCCCTGCAGGCACAGGGTGAGGCCAGCTCTGCTCAGCTACCCAGGTGTGCCTGTTTCCCTGGCATCCTGCCTTGGCAGCAAGGTTGGAGTTTTCTGCTGGAGAGGGGCCCTTCCTGTCTCTCTGGTGTTTCATTTGATGCATATTTTAGGAGCTCATGTCACTTACAATACTGAAGATGGATTTCTTATGCTCTTCATCTCTCCCCAAAGTGGTGAGCAGCACCAGCCCTGCTTTAGTTTTCCTGCCCTCCATGAACTTCTGTGGATGTTCCCATTCCAGATTGTTCCGTTCCATATTGTAATGCTAATATTTATTGGATTATTTATTGTAACATCCTAGTACTAAATTTTCTATCAGATATTGTTATACCTTGCAAAATAATTTATGGACTCTGTATGTTTTTCTTCTCTTTTGAATTCTTCTGTTTCTTCTGTGCTAGCTAGGTGTATATCACTTTGGTTTATCACTGTAACTCAGCAATGTAATAAAGCATTCCCTTGTTTCACTGCTCTGTTTTCTCCTTTGAATTATACATCTTTCCATTTGCTTATTCTCTTCCTAATGCCTTCACTCTGGCTTACACAGGTCTTGATACACCATTCTTATCTGCCCACTCCTCACAGTTCTTCCCTGAATATCTTTTGTATCCTGACCTTGTAGGCTTTTTCTTGATTCTCTCACTGAATTGAGGTTTGAAGTGGGTCAGGCATTGGCCCTTGGGTTGGTGCAGGCAGGATCTTGGCTCTTCCAGCACTGGGCCAGCAAAACTTGGTCAGCAGAACTGACTGAATGTTGGGTAAGGTGTTGCCATGCTGACTGGGATGTGTCTGAATGATGTGGTAAGGTTTTTAAAGAATAAATAAATCAGCCAGCATGAAACTGCAGAGCACAGCTCCAGCTAATTTTGTGAGACCCAGTCTTAAATCTGAGTGTGTGTAGTAAAGCTGATTTCACATCAGCAAATCCCAGTGCCAAGTGTCACTGCTGGGAGCCTTTACCAGAACATCTCAGGGTCACTAAGTTTAGCAGAGCAGTAAAAGAGGAGGGGAATAGCTCATGTAATCCACCAAATATTTACTGTGATGCCCTGCTCAATAGAAAATAGCCCTGAAGAGGAATCTAAAATAAATGGGTCCAATTTTGCCTCCCAGTTTTGTTCTGGCAGATGGAGAAGTTTGCCCATCCCATCAGAAGGTAAATATAGGTGTGGGTTTCGTTTTTTGTTTTACCACCCCTCCTTGGGCAGCAGAGAAGGAATCTTAGTCCAGAGGCCAATGCCCCTGTTCATGGCAGCAGAGAATTTCCATTAGCTTCTGCAATGATAATTAGTGCTCACATAGGGCTTAATGAAGTGATGTGGAAATACTTATGTGTGCACTTTTGGAATTGCACCAAATAAAAGTTTACTTCTTTCCTGAAATTTGTCAAACGGGGTTTGAAATGATTTAATCCAAGAGAAGATGGCACACTGAGTCCCCTTACACAGTTCACCTGGAAATACACCTGGAAAATAGCAAATGCTACAGAAAGGATCTGAGTTTGCCAGCTGTGGTTTAAATTCTGCTTCTGGCTTGTTCCCCCCAAAGTGAGAGGGTGTGGTGTGGTTACAAAGGGTGTAACTCAGCAGCTCTGAGCAGTCACACAGGAGCTTTAGGAGCTGTAAATAGGTTTTATACAAGTATACATTATTTTCTTTGGTAAATAAGGGAAAACATTGTGCTGACTCTGGAGATTATCACTGTTTATCCTCAAGCTACTTAGACAACGAAATTAATATTGTTCATCAGGTTTCTTCTTTTGAATGCCTCTCAGTTGTAATTCCTTCAATGTACAAGAAACAAATTAATAGGGACTTTTAGACAGTTTGATTTCTTTTGACGTCTCCTCTTATATTCTGAGTAACCTGACACCTGTCTCATGGAGCTCATGTTTTCTTTGTCTTCTTCCTGGTGACAGAAATGAAGAGTGTTAAAAGAGCATTCCTGATGTCTCTGCATTAATTTAATATTGCTGGTCTGGTCTTTAATGGTTTGTTGTAATACAGTCTTTAAAATTTGGCCAAATACTCCTATGCGGAATTGCTTTTAAATGTTAAGAAAGCACAGGACTGATGCAAAGCCCCCAGTTTTTCTGGTAATGTTGGCTCCATCCAATTGCAGTTTGAATAACTTTTCAAAGTCAAGATGTTGTTGGGTTGTTTTCTTCCAAAGTTCAGAGGAGGAAAACAAAACTCCTTCGCTGTGGAAGCACAGTCCTTGCAGAAAAAGTGTAGGGTTTTTGGGAACACTTCTGGCAGTGTGCAGCCATTTCATCATTTCACTGTGTTTAGTTTAACCCTGAATGCATAAAATGTAATTTATGCACCATGTAACTGTGCCTTGAGAAGTTTTCCTAATTCCTCCCTAAGGATTTCTTAAGAGCCAGTACAGGCTGTCAACTTAAGGATGCTGAGACAGGAAGGAGGTGTCTTAGCATGTATTCATGTAAGTTTTCCTCTCTTACTTCTTTAAAAGTATATTTTGCTTTCAAGTATTGGTTGGCTAGGTAAAATCATTTGACAACAAAGGCCTGAAGTTCACTGCTTATCCTATGGGTAAGGAAATAGCTGCACATTTTTTGTGTCTACTAATGCCAGGGGTGAGGGATTCTCCGAGTCAGACTTTTGAAGGCATTTAACATATCTGGCTTTTGATATACCCATGGAGGTAAGAAATCTTGCATTGGCTTCAAAACTAGCAGAAATAGAGGATGTGTTCCAGCTATTTCTACAGTGCTCTGTGCTCTCAGGGGGCTGCTGGGAGTGAACCAGGCTCTTCTGTAAGGCTGGAGATCCGCCAGCCTCAAAGTGTGCAGGGAGAGCTTCTGTAGTGCATCAGTCCCGTTGGAACGCAACAAGACCCATTTCCAAAAGAACTTAAACCACACAGTTGTCACTGCTTGGGTCCTTTTGAAAGTAGTACCTCAGGAAATGTAAAAGCAAACTGTGGAGAGAGAGCCTGGTGGTTCAGAAGAGGAGCAGCAGGTGATGGAAGCTTGACAGGCAACTTCTTCCCCTGAGGTGAAACACAATCAACTTCCAGGAAATGCTAAATGTGAATACGGGGTTTTAATGAGAAAATCATTTATTCCCAGAAGAAAACTGTAAGACTCAACACCTCTGTCCATCTTAGATTTTATCATTTTATATATTTATAACTCTTGACTATTTTTGCATCTTTGTATGCACAACAGTTGTAGCTTACTCATAGTTTGAGCACAGCTGCTGCTCAAGGATGATGGAGGTGGTTTCTTTTGGCTTCTATTAATGTGTCAGAGATGGGCTTTAGTAGCTGTCAGGCATTTCAAACCATCCTACAAGGCTTTGATTTTAATTTAATAATAATAAGGTCACGTCAATCTACCAACCTGAACATTTTGGATGATGCAGCCAAAACATCTCTGGTCACGGAGTTAAATTCACCTGGGCAGTACTTATGCATAAAATGAGGAACATATTGCTGTTGGAATAACTGCTATGGATGAGTTATTGGGCTTGACTTTGATTCCAAAAGAGCAGGAAAATTGGAGATGATTTTGCTGGATTTTTCCCTCTGCTTTCTTCTGGAAAATCTGATTAAACCTCATTCTAACCATTCCTCCCTAGAGGTCTCATTTACTACTAAAAAATTTTAACATTGCTTTTGAACTGCAAAAAAATTGCAACACAAGCAACATTTTAATGATTACCTGGTTATATTTAACATCCATAAAAATTCTCTTGTTTAGGGAGCTCAAAATAATTGGAAATATATTGGTTTTAAATTATGTATGGACTGTTGAAGCGGAGCACAATCAGAAGAAAGATTTCTTGTAAAACAGCTTTGGCTGAAATAAGCCTCCTGTCTACCTCAATTATCATGGGCAGTTTTGTGAATGTTGCAGTGAACTTGGGGTGTTGTGAGCAAGAGGTCCTTGATCAAATGCAGTAGATCCTTCTGTAGGTAAAGACAGGATTCTGTATCTCCTTGCTTGTGGCTTCCATATTTTGTGCTGGGTCCTGGGCTGTCTGCTCTGGAGCACAGCCACCCTCCCTTTTGGGATGTACTGCTGTTCAATGTGGCATTTTGCATTTATTTCCTAGTTTGGAGAGGTACATACAGTTTGAAACCTCTAGGGTTGATCCAGCATCATTTTAAGGTGACAGTGTTCAGATGGATTTTTTCTCCTTATATTTCTCTACAGACATATGCAACTATATATTTTAAACTTTAGAGACAAGTTCTTTTCTTGTAAAGACAAATCCCTTTTATCTATTGAAACAGTCTGTAATTGCAAGAAAGCACTTGTATTTGACATTTTTATAAGAGGAATCATTATACTAGCACTGAAATAACACATTGTGATGGTAACACATTGCACAGTAAATAACACAGTGTGGTGGTGTAACATCAACATGAGCATTTCCCCACTCACCCACACCCTGCTCTGCAAGTCCACCCCAAAAGATCTTTTCTTTTGATGGATGGTGAGGCTTGGAAAGCCAAGGTACTCAAAGATCTCTTGGTAAATCAGAATTACCTGTTGGGTTAATGAAATAAAATTAACACACACAAACCATAAGTACTTTACAAAGGGTACTTGAAACAATTCGATGAAAAATACCTTTCATCACAGAGATCTGTATCCTTTTTATCATTCATTTCTGTGATGAACTTTTCCATGACTTGAATTGATCTGAATCAGAATATGATACCATTTAGTCAGTGCTTTTTATGTTCAATGGACTAAATAAAGGCCTGGCTCAATATTTTCTTCATATTCACAATGTTACAAAGTCTCGGCATACAAGAAAAACTTCTGGAATTATGTTCCGAAAAAAAAAATTATAGCTATCATTGCATTTCTGTAAATATTTTTAGTCTTGACAAATTATTTAAAACATCCAAAAAATAGCCATTGAAACATTTTTGTTCTTTAGCTGCTTCTCTTTGGCCTTCAGCTGGAATGGGTGAGTGGAAAAATGATCCTGTTTTTTTCATGCATCCAGGATTTCATTGTGTAGTCCTTGGGAATGCTGCAGTTGAGTTTTCCTTCTGTTTTGCCAGCTGAGTTGGGCACTGCCATTACTATGATTTAAAAGAAGTTTGTGTTTCTGATGTTAAGGAGCCTTCAAGAGCTCTTCAGGCAGAGTCTAATGCACACAGATGAAGTCAAGACAAAGTGACAAAGACAGCTTGTTCCTCAGGAAAGTTAAATATTTTTTCTGGCTAATTTATGTGACACCTAAAGGAGAAATGCAGGAGGAAACATTCTGTAATACTGGGTTTGCCTACAACCACTGCTAATAGAAAAGGACAGTGACTTGTACACTGTCTGATGCAATTTATGATTTTATTCTGAACTATTCAGATACAAATATGGTTTCTCATTTGTATTTTGTTTTCCTTGTGCAGTGAAACAGCACTGACAACTGAGTGGCATCTTTGAATTTTCATTTTTTTATGGCAAGTATCAATAGCAAAGCATGTGTTGAAAGACTTGATGTCAATTCATACTTTAGAGACAAATTCTGAAGTGTTTTATCAATTCTCCCAGCAAATGATGTCTGCACAGATCTCTGCTGAGCAGAACTGCTGTTACTTGTTTTCAGAGCAGACACTGTCTGTGCTTCTGCCACCACCAAAAAGGCAAAGGGCTGACTCAAGCCAAGAGGAGTGGGAAAAGAGGTTAAAATAACCTTTGGAACTCTAAAAGGATGTATTCACTAAAAATAAATGTAATCACCCTGTCTCTCCACCCCATCCCTGTTGGACTAGAGTTAACCATGTCGTAATTTTGCAGGATATGAGACTAATTGCAATATTCTGTGCTCTGAATACACAATCAGACACTTGAGTGTTGACCAGTCAATACATTTCCCCATCTGCAGGGGCTGTATTCTTGGGGGGGGGCACCTTTTAGCAATGATTTAGGTGCAGCTTGTAGAGCCACAGCAAAGCCACCCTGGAGCTTTGGCTGCTGCCTGGCACAGTGGGAATGCAGCTGACTGACAGGAGACCTCCCTGGGGCTTGAACCTCCCAGAGCAGCTGTAAATTCAGCAGCAAGAGGAGCTTTCAACAATTTGGGCAGACCCCGTGCTGCTAGGGGAGAAAAAAGTGCTTTATCCTGCTGCTTCTATTCCTGCCCTTCTGGAGAGGCTCCAGCAGGAAAAGCCAAGCACCTTCCCTGACATCACACCTATGCTGGAGGGCTTAATGCTCCTGTTTTGTGTCTAAAATGCTTCCTGAATTCATTGACATCTAAAAATCAGAACTTACTTGTTAACTAATTGCCCTAAAATGTCTTTAAGGGTTTTTGAATTGGGAGAAAATACATTTCAGCAACTGGGTAATAGCTGCATTTTGTACCTATTTTTCCTTTTACATTTAAATAGAATAAATTGTGTTACTGTGCTGTATATCTGGGCACATTACCAACAGGAACCTTGTGGAAGCAGATTTTACCCTCTTTAATGTATCTTGGAACTGGGATATCAGAATGATTTTTCACTTGTGTTTCTTTAAGGCAGCACAATAAGGAATCAAATTTTTTCTTACTTGATTACTCCAAGCATTTCTAATTGTCTTTTTTGGCATCCTTTCAGTGCACTTTTGCTAAACTTGAGAGTGAGAACTGGAACCTGCTAGTGAAAAAAAAGCCACGACAGAATTCTCCCTAAATGATTGCCTCAAGTGCAAGCACTCAACCTGTATTTATTCATCCAAATGCAGATTTTAAGAATGTCATCTGCTCTGAATAATGGGTGGTGTCTGACACAATGCAGGAGCTGTTGACAATCAGCTCTAGGAGGTCTGTGAAAACACAACGTTGGTTCTGCCCTTTGTGGGATTAATTCCTACTGAAACAGTGCCCTTGAGTGTTTGTGCTCGCTGGATTTTATTGTTTGCCCTCACTAACCCAGCTGCTCCTGCAGCTCAGGCAGGTGCCCAGCTCTGAGCACACAAAACTGCAGGGGAGACAAGGGAAATAAACCAGTTTGATTTTACCTCCCAAATGACCAGCAGGTCTGGAGGTGACCTAAACCATTTGAGGTGCTGGAAAGTATCCTCAAGGTGGGAGCAGCCCCTGAGCATCTGCATTATCCAAGCTGATGGATAAAAGCACATTTGGCTGTGTGCTGCTCCACCTCAGTGCCCCCTTGACCACATGCATATGGAGCTCCAGCAGGATGGCACAGGCTTTCCTGCAGCTTTGCAATTCATAACTGGGGAAAAATATTCCTCATTTTCTTCTGCTGGGACGCTTCAGGCCTCGGGACCAATTTATTGGTGCTCCTGAGCTGCTTGTGGTGGCACCAGCCTGGTGCAAAGTGCCACCACTCTCTGCTGGTGGCATTTGTCCTGGCCTGGCCTGAGGGAAGGAGAACCATGCTGGAGGCTTGAAAGGGGAGCAGGGTGTTGATGATGCAGCACAAAACCCTTACATGGGGTTTTTCTACTGGTATAAGTCATCTGGCTTTTGATTATATTTGCTTCAGGTGGTTTTATTATTTTTTATTATTATTAAGAAAAACTCTAATTTGTTATTGTTTTTTAATAAAATCAAACCTTGGGAGTCCTTTCCCTTTCAAATTCACAGGTTCATCTTTCTCATTCACTTTTACCCTGGCCTTAAGTCTCATTTTTAGGGAAGCTGTCTATTACCAGTGTCTTCTTTTGAAAGGAAGAAAACATTTTTGCAAGCGTTTGCAGTCAAAACATTTCAAGTGCTCTCTTTGCTCTCTTATTCTCCAGCATTCCCTCACAAAAATAATGTGAGTACAACAAACACAGGAATGTGATTTATACCTTTTAATTTTTCAATTTTTTTTTCATGTTCTCTTAAATTAAATCTAAGCAGGTGACAAGGGGCAAACATCTTCTCTAAAGAATTTGAATTAGGGTCATTTCCATTATGGGAGCTGAAATGAAAATTTAATTCCTACCACGAGACACAATCATGTTCAGATTCCTCTCTGGACTCAGCACTATGATTGAGTGGGAAAAAATATTTAAGTGGCTTAAAAATAATTTAATTTAGGGGTTTTTTTTTGGCTGGTTTTCTTTTTTTGAGGTATGCTTTTTGGCTTGCCCTCCTTTCACTTGCAACTTCAGTCTTAACCTCTCTCTACACTCAGATGTCTGGGGTGTGCAGAAGGAGGTTGTTTGTTCTTTGCTTCCAAATCTATTCAAGGGAAGTAACAAAAGGAATTAAATTGTGCAGGTGTGTTAGAAAAACATTTGAATTAAGTGTTTCCATCTCAGCCTTACAAGGTGGAAGTTGAGCAGATGGGAGGTGTCTGGCTCACCTGCCATTGACTGCATTGTTAAATAGTGGCTGCTGGAGAATATTTGTGATAGAAATCTGCACAGAGAAACTGGTGAAAGCAATACTTGCTGTACTTGTTACCTCATCAGGAGGAAAGAAAACCCATAAAATTCTTAGGGGAAGTCATACAGTAATTTACCTGAACACATAAACCACTGTTGCTTTCCGAAGCACTTTTTCCAGACAACAGATTCTGCCATGGATGGTTCAGTTCTATCAGGGATTTTTTTCCTCCTCTGTACAATCAGGAACATTTTAATTATTTTTATTGTTGCAGAAAACAGTACTTTTGCCTCAAAAAAGAACAAGAAAGGGTGAATGAGACCAGACCAAGCCAAGGTGCATTCCCACCTGAGCTCAGAGAGTGACAGAGTGAAACTTTGGCTGTGGAAGAGGAAGCACAGGCAGACTTTTCCTTTCTGGATGCTGCCAATAGTTTTTGTGTTTGGTGGGGGCTTTTTTGTTGTTGGTTTGGTTTTGTTTAAAATCTTTATTTATTGAGACTAAGTGCTGCTTTTTGTGGCATTTCCAAATCAGAGTAGATCCTGCTTTCCTGTCCTAGAAATGGCTTTTCCCTCTGCAGAATCAGAGCAGCCAAGGCCAGCCCTGCATTCAGGGCACTGGGCTGGCTCAGGGCAGGGCTGGGCACCAGCAAAATGAAATTTTGGGCAGCAGAGGTGGAAAATCATGAGGGGGGAAAGGCACATGGTGTTCACAGGACCAGTAGTTTTTAATGCTCCAGTTCATGGTGTCACAGAATTGCACAGGAAATTAGACTCTAATTAATTAATCATATGATATTTGTGACAGAGGGAAGATTGAAGTGTGTAGTAACACTTCATATTTCCTTTACTGCCTCTCCCTTTTAATCCCACCTGTTGTTATCAGGCTTTTAAGTTTTTGGGAATTTTGTTTGTTGGGTTTGTTGTTGTTATGATGGCATTTTGGGGGTCTTTTGTTTTAATTCGTTGATTTGGGTTGGTTTCAGGTTTTTTTAAGCCATATTTGTATCTTTTACACAAGATTTAAAAAGGGAAGAAACTAGAAATTGATTTCATAAGGGAAGTTTTTAAACACTTTTTGTACCTTCAAAGGCAATCATATTTGGCTCCTATCAAGCTTTGGAGGCAAATTCACTCATCCCTAAAGACATATAAAGAGGAGGATGGTGGAGTTATAGCAAAAATTCAGTTGGAAATGGTCTTACTAATGCTGCTCTGAAGTGTAACTATTCAATTAAAAGGAAAAATAATGATGCTTTTATTAAACAAAAGAACACCAGCAGAGAATATTCCTAAAGCCCAAGGACAAGTGTAACTCTTCTACCAACAATAATGCAGATTTTTTGCATATATTATGGATTATATTCTCTTTTCAGTGCACATGCATTAGCATTAATGGGCAAAAAGAAGATAGATCCATTTGCACTTCTGCCCAGTATTAGCAGCAAAATTCATTACATTCACACACTCTCTGACTCTTTTGATTCCTTTTGAAATAAATCCAAATATTCATCATTCAAGGACTTTAGGGAATAAATTATTTTCCATTTCTAGAGTGTCCACAAAAAGATCAAAATTATTTCATTTGGTATTATAATTTACGCCACAAACTTTGGGGTTTGTTTTCCTCTAATTCCATGGGTTGTGGGAAGGGTTTGCTCTAAATTCAGTGCTGCAGATGCTGCTGGGTGAGGATTGACTTTGGAACTTGTTTTTTTTCCTCTCCATTTAATTCTTCAAGGAGAAGAGGAATTATTTTATCATATGATGCAGATCTGAGTGAGACATCTGATAACAACCTTTGAGGGGGAATTCCTTCTCTCCTTTGCAGCCAGAACAGCGGGAGTTCAGTGTCCAAAAATCCCTTTATGATATTGCTTGGGAATCTCTGTAATTATCTGTGACCTTCAGGGCTAATGGTGAAAAAATTTTGCTGCCTCTTCCCTGTGAAAAACATGATTTGGATTTTAGATTTTAGTGAAACACCAGAGAAGGGTTTCTTTCCCCCAAAGCAGGCAGGTGCAATCACAGGGATTTCCATGTGTGGAGCTGTGGGTTTTTCTCAGGGTGCTTTTATCAGCAGCCTAAAATCCTCTCCTTTGCAGTTTTCCATAGGAATGTGGGAATCAGTGGGAATTGGCACATTACAGATGCACTTTAAATCTTTCCAGGTTTGAAGTCAGTGGGTGTCTTTCTGCAGTTTGGGATCCATCTGTTACTATATCAAATAAAGTCTGGGGGAGAGAACTGCTTGGCATGGGCTTGGTTTGCAAGGAAAGGCTTTGAGGTTGGAACATTGGAGTTGCAGAGATGAAAGGACCTGCAAGAAAAGGAACTATAATGGAACTTCTACTTTTGCGGTATTTAATGTTAAAAATGCTCATAATTATTCGGAGATAATATTGCAGATATTCTTAAAATGAGAGATTTGCCTGGATTGGATGGGCAGATATAAATGGACAGTGGAATGTAGAATGGTAGTGTTTTGGGGTTTCTTTCACGTAATTGAGAAGTTTCTTCCTCTTTTTAGAGTATCCAATGTCAGAACCAGGGAGAATTCCCTAAATGGAGATGGTGTATGAATATGTACATGTATCATCTAAAAAAAATTATTTCCAAAAGCAGCAAGTGGGAAAAAAGTGAATGTTCTGTAAAATTTAATTGCTTTATCAAGGTTTCAATTTCTTTCTTAGCAAAAATGTGTAATTTTAAAGTGATATAGGCCTCAGGCAATGAATACTTACTGTCAACAAATTATGCAGGATTCATATATTATATTTTTTGAAGTTTTTGCCATTCAATACAAATCTTTTTGTTCCTATGGCAACCTTGATGCAATCTGAAATGTACTCAGCATTAGATACAAAGGGTTGAATTCAGGCCTGGTGTCTCTCCTGGAATGAAAGCACCATCTTATGCAGTGAGATTATTCCAAAGCAAAGGGACCAACCAGTGAAATAAAGCCAACCCACCCAATTTTTGGCACATTTTTCACAGCAACACTTGGATTGGGGTAGGAAAGAAGGGCCATGCACCAGGCTGACCTTTCTTTGTGCCTCAGATGAAGAGCCAGGGTTGTCCTGGTCATGTGCAAGTAATGAGACTGTCCTGAAATTGAGAAGTGGCTCTGTGTTCCCAGATCTCTCCAGACCTGTTGCACATCACTGTGTGTAGGCTGTGTTCCCTCATGGCTCATCAAAAATGTAAAATTACTGAATGCCTTGTCTTGAACTCAGGGGCAAGTCCAGGGCTGGATTATAGGAGTGCCTGCTCTGCTCTTTCCATACATCACAAGTTTTTAATTAGTGGATGTATTGCTGCCATTACCACATCTAAATACCAGAGGCAATGTTTTCCTTGCAGAGCATGAATAAGAGCCAGGTTTAGCACTAAGCTTGTGCCACCCTCTAATACAGACACTAAGTGATTCATGTTCCAAATTTGCTGTTAGGAGGGGGAACATCATAACGTCCTTAAGTTCTTATTAACTGGTTCTACTTTCTTTAAAATGTATTTTGTTAAGCAGGCAAAACATAAAAACTTCACATATCCTGTGATTGATGACCTTTCTCACAGAGCCTGTGAACAGGAACAACTGAAGAATATTGGAGCAATTAAGAAGTTTCTGCACAGGCTGCACACTTATCAAAATGACTCAGACAGGCATTCAGCTGGATCATTGCCCCTCATGCCTTACCTGCTGTCAAATCAGCTCTAACAGCACCCACAAAGACTATTTTAGGCACATCATCAAAATGCCACCATGAACTTTGAGCAGCAATTATAGGCATAGAATAGATTGGCCTTGCAGTGATTTAAGATGAACTCCTCAATAGCATCTGTCCAGACACTAATCTCAGCATGTACCACTGTTCCTCACCTTACAGGTATTAACTATTAAGGAGGCATTCACATTTTCCCAGACAAAACCCAGATTTTAAAAGCTAAACTAATCCTGGTGGCACCAAAGCACTTGTGTGGAATGTCTCCCTTTGAAATGCCAGTTACTAATGCAGGAAGCTCAATGGAATGGAAAGAAATTTAGGCCAGATGGCACTGCAGGGAATGTCTATTGGATATTAATGTCTGCTGCTCTGGATTTGTTTTTTAAACATCTTTTTTTAGGATTACAAGAAAGGAAGAGAATTTCACTGGGTGTTGAGTCAGGCTCTTCTGCTGCTGATGGCATTGTCATCTGAAGCCCTTTTCTTGTGCTTACTGTGGTTTCTTGATGCAGTGAGGGTTTTATCCTGATTATAGAGCTATTGAAAAAGCATTGGTTCTAATACTTGTAAACCTTAAAATCCTGGAATAGTTGACTGGAATGAACCCCTGAAGGCCACCTGGTTGAGACCCCACTTGGAGCAGGGCAGGCCTAGATCAGACTACTCAGGGCTTTGACGATGAAGCTTTCAATCTCTGCTGGGATTGACATTCTTTCAAATGACATCCCAGCATGTCAATGCCAAAACTGACCTCTGCCTTGAAAAGATCATGGTCTCCAGTCATGGACAATCACTCAGCTTCAGATGATACCTAAAGTCTTTTCAAGTTAAACTTTCTGTGTATCAGATACTGGAGTTTTGTCTGTGATCTCATGGTAATGCCTCCCTTTGTAGGGATGCACGACTTCAGCCCCAGAACAGGAGGACTGAGTCTGCAATAAACATGGAACTTTGTTTTTTCCCTTCTTTTTTGTTTGTTTCTTTGGGGTTTTTGTTTGTTTTGGTTTGGTTTTTTCTGGTACAAAAGATTTTTAGTGGATTGGCAAGGTAAGATACCTTCCAGCTTTCCATTAATTCCCTTGTGGCTGCTATGCTCTATAAATTGAGATTTGAAGAAAAAAATTAAGGGTACAGAGTGTTTCAGCCTGCAGAGAAGTCAGCACTATGCATTAAGTATAAAACAGTTTCCAAAAAGCTGGAAATGAAGTGGATGCAAGTAATGTATTTTTAAATTTGTCTGGGCTTTCTTTTCCTTCTTTTGGTCCATTTATAACACTCTTGCTTTCTTTGGAAATAATTTCATGGTTTCTCCTAAAACTGCACAAATTGATTCATTATATTTGAGTGGTTTTTAAAACAGGCAAAATGACCAATCTGCTTTTTGTAAAGAAAAACAGGACTTTGTTTCCTTGTGGCCTTCAATACTTTTCCCCCAGCTGAAGCCTCATTGCAGTTTATGAGGGAATATTCTCTGAGTGCAGATGAAAGCCTGAAGTGGCAGAAAGGAAAATAAACTCTCAGCCATGGAAAGCAAAGTCCAGGAAGGTCTTGGCTGGTGAAATTAGAGCAGATTGAGCAGGGGATCAAGGATGTCCTCATTTCTCCAGTCACTCAGGAAAACCAGAAGGAAGAGGGGCAGTTTTGTAGAGAGAGCAGCAAACGGTGCACGTGGCAAATGTGCCCTGATATTGGCAACCCTGCACATTTCTGTGCAATCCCTGCATTCTCCCTATTCCACATTTTCCCTTTCCATGATCCCCCTGTTCTTTTTTCTGCAGAGGCAAACCCACAGCTTGCACTCCTCAGTAGCTCTGTGTGGGCTGAAGGTGAAACATCTTTATCTGCTAAAAGAGGGAGCTTGCTTTCCACCAGAGACAGGCTGCTTCTTTGCTGAATGCATACAATATAAATCAAAGTATGTGCCATTATTAATAAATAAGGTGTTGGGTAGGCTTTGTCTGGAAGTCTGGTTGAAAGCACTGATTAGGATCCAATAACTTCTGAAAAATGCATCGTTGCCTTTGGGATATTGAAGCATGGAATAATTAAACTGCAAGTTTGCAAAAGGAGGGTTGTAACCACAGAGAGGGACTATTTTCAGGAGCTGATTCGCTTGTATGGTTAAATGTCTTTTTTCCTGATTTATTGATAAATATCCCACTTGTGCATATCAGAATACCAAAGAAATTATTGAATGTTTTCAGTAGATACACTTCAAAACTGTGCTGGTTATCGAAAATCAATGGTGATTGAACCTGCACTTGGGGATTGTAGTGCCGATATTTAGGATTTTAGGACTATTATGGGCTAAATAGGAAATGACTGCTATTGAAAGGAAATTTTGTGCAGCAATGCTAAATTCAGATGCAGCATCTGTTGTTTTATTGGAATTAAACATCTCTCAATTCTCTTGAACTTTAATTCTTGCACAGAAAGTGTGGATGTGCTATAGCTGATTACAAAAATGAAAGTTATTTCTTCTGGCTACTTAGTTTGGCTGTTACTGGGAAAGACTGGGGAAAATGTGCTTTTCTGTCTGTGAAACCTTCAGGTCCTGCTTGGATGATTCTTCTGTCCTCAGAGAAAAGGAATCTGGTCCCTGATCCCCTGTCTTTTGTAGGATCAATCATGTGCAGCTGTGGAACTCACAGGAGAGGGAATGTGTTGTTTTATCCAAATTCTTTTCCAATTCCATATTTCAATCACATCTGTGTACTTCTGTTTATACACAAAACATTTCCTGGGGTCTGCATGGGCTGAGGATCAGGTTTTCCAGAGGTGTCACTTGAACAATCTGCAAAAATCTCCAGGGACAAGCTCTGCCCAGTTCCTCTGTGCTGTGATTAATAATCCCAGTGCATCTTAATCCATCACAACTTTGAGAGAATGCATTGCTGTGCCTGAGAAACAGATAATGCTGCTGTAGGACAAGGGAGGATTTAACCCTCAGCAGCAGTGATAAGAGGAAAAACAACATAAAAGTGCAGAATAAACCAGTTTTCTGTCACAGCACTAAGCTGGAAGTACATTCTGGTCTTGAAGTTTAACAGAAATCTTTAATTAAGGATGTCATTGGCACTGGAATCTTTGGGTTTGATATCCTGGAGACTGACTTTTACAACATGTTGCACCCTTTCCTTTAGTTTGCAGATTCTCAGACTAAAAACCTTTCAGCAGCATGTACTTGTTCTTCAAATCTCATCTCAGAAGGCTGAATGTTGCAATTAACAATTCAGAAGGCTTTATATTTTAGTAGCCATGCATAAAAATTAACTCAAGCAAATGTAATTTAGAATAATAATAACATGTTTTCCAAATGTTTCCTACATTAATCATGGTGATGATGGTTACTATAGTACCACTGCTGGATTTTATTGAAAATAAAGTAATTCAGGGTGGTACATGTTCTCTTGAGAGCGTTTCTGTGTGTTTAAAAGAAGTGAAGGATGTGAGTATGAGACAGCAAGGGAACCTTCTGTTTTTTGTTGAGTGAATTCAGTGCTTAGTAACATTTTGATACAAAAGCAATAGATCAGTGTTTATTTTCAGGAAAAGGTTCTGAACTTTGCTATTTGTCAATGGATATTTCTAAAATTTCCGTACATATGAGAGGCAAAAAGAATAAAGGATGTGTACCAAGTTTTCTGCCAAAATAAATATTAGACCCAAGATAAATAGTTCACCCAGGTTATTAACTGTGTGGTAAATAAACCCATTGAAGTTTGCTTGCTGCTGTTTACCCAAGGTATTTTGCTGACATGAGGCTGGATGTGCCACCCAGAGTTCTAATTAAATGTCACTGAGGAACCTGTTAAAAGGTTTGATTCCAAAAACACACACAGGAGTCATAGGCCAGACTTTTTTGCTAAATGTGGTTGTAACTTGTTTACAAATTTCCAGAACAGCTCATGCACACAAGTCTTTATGGATGTGTAAGGACTTAAGTAAAGAAACTCTTTAGAAAACCTCTCTCACGGAGCTGCTTGAGTGAGGGTAACATTCATGGTGTGGGTTTGATGTCCTGGATTCTCATAGTCCAGAGGGAATCTAATTCAGTGCATCTTGGTTTTTGCACTTTTCTGCTGGTTTGTTTTGCTTCCCCACTCTCTGGGAATGTGCCTTCATCCTGTTTTCCTGCTGGATGCGAATTTGATGAATTGTTCTCCTGCTTTGGACCACCATCGAGTTGGGCCTGAAATTTGTGTAACTGCTGAGTAAAGTTGAGGTTGTTACTCCAGGTCTAACAAGATTTTCTCATTGTAAACAGTTTGCTATCAATGAATTAGATCCACAGCCATTTGCCAGTGTATGGTCATGGGAAGTTTTTATGTGAAAAAAATTCCAAGACTTGTTAATCGCTGGCCTGGCACATACAGAAACTGAGTCAAAAGAGAGAAACTGGAGCTTGTCCTCTCTGTTGGCTCCTAGAGGAGCTCAGGAGAGGCAAACTGGGAAGTTTCCCCAGGGAAGGGAAGGATTGAGGAGCTGTGCAAAGCCAGCTTTGAGCCAGTGGATGGGACGTGATGAGGGAGCGGAGAAGAGCCTTGGGAGGGGGTGTTGGTGTTGGTGTGGCTGCCAGCCAAGACCAAAATAGCTCTCCTGACACTCAGAGGGGTTTGTTTTTAGCACCAGACCAGCTGCATAGAAGACTTTCCTCCTTCCAGTGGGTTGGCTTCTGCATATGCTGCAGGGCTGTAATTTCTATATAAACTGTTTTATAAAATTTGCAGATTTGGCATGGAGGCAAAGGATGAAGTTAACCTTACTTCCAGGTTAAGAAAGCCTTCCTAAGTTTTGAACTAGACCCCTGAAGTGCTAAAATTCACCTTATTTGTTAGGGAGGAGGTACAAAATCCTTTGTTTCTTTCCCACTGCATGCAGCGTTCAGTAGGGTGAGGCAGGAGAAGGCAAAAGAAATTCAAGTGGCCTTTTTGGCACCTGGGTTATACATGAAAAAGAAGTGCTAAATCATATCTCACATCTCAGTGTTAATTGCTTACTTTGCTGCCATGAGCACATTAAATGTGTAGCACAAATATGTTCCTCTTTAGCTGCTGTGGATGATGGAGTTTGCCAAGTTTTTATTGTTGTATAATGTAAATTTTCTTGTTGTGGCCATATTTTTTTTGAAGTTATGCACCAGGTGCCTCCAGTGGGTGTGTGAGTCTTGAATTGAGCCTTTAATGCTTATTGAACTTCAACATGTGAAGAACACATTTCACAAAACCCACCTGAATGAATGTTTTAGGATCAGGTGGAATTTTTCTAATTGTTACCAAAAATAAATCTCATTGTGGAAATTTCTGCAAGAAGATTCAGGAGGATGCTGAGGAAATCCTGCTTCATACTGGTGAAGGAACTTGGAACTGATTGTCAGATCCAGGCTTGTGTGGCTGTGGGCATCTCATTAGAGAGATAAATTTATGTAACAGCAGCCCTGTACAAGGTTTTGTTCCTTAGTTTTGCCTTGTTTTCATCGAGCTTGTTTTTTCCTTCTGGCCACAATCAAAGCTGGATCTTTTCTTTGAAACTTTTTTTTTCAAATCCTGCAATTCACATCTGTATGAAATATCTCTTAAGGCTCATGTCACATGGAAGCAGTGGTAGATAAAAGACAGAATGGGTAGATTGCAAAATAGCACCCAGAAGAAAAGCAATTTTCTGAAATTCCTAAATAAATTGCTGTCTAATTCACAAATAATGCAGTACATATTTAGGTGGTTAGAAAGAATGATTACTGAATACAGAGCTCAGAATTCATAAAAAAGCAAAAGCATATATGGAATTGTTGAGAAAAAAAGAAACTATAAAAATACAGAACTTCCAATATTTAACTGATTTTCTTCATAAATCACTTGCTGCTAAATGCAAAACTGTCAGAAGCAAAATAATTTCAAAATAACTTTCAAAAACTGTTGTGTCTATCATAAATTCTGCTTCAAATAGTGTAAAAAATGTCCCTGGTTTGTCTGTTCAAGAACACCTCAAACTTTGCTTTTTGCTCTTGTAAATCAGAAACAAGACACAAACCAAAAAAAAAAAAAAAATCAATAAATGGAAGATGAACTGTTGGTCCCATTTTGATGTAGCTTAGCATGATGATAAATGGTGCATTAGAACACTGTGGTTTCATCCCCAAAATATAGCATGGAAAATGAGGAGCCAGTGCTACACTTGGGGCTCATTGGAGGAATAGGCAGGGGAGCAGAATCAGGGATGTCCAAATACAAAATACTAAGGCAAAAATTCAGTTTAATGCTTTTTTTTTTCCCTGAAATTGCGTTTCAGATTAAAGCTGTTGTTTTTTTTTTTTAATTCAGCTGTTCTGAGTTTTAAATATTTGGCCACCCACAAGAATATTTTGACACCTCAAAGTTGTTTGGTTAACAAGAATTCTTTCCTAACCTTATCCTTCAGATTTGATAGACATACTTTGATTACTGGTATCCAAAATACTCTGCTTGCACCAGAGAAACCTTTTCTACAAATATAATTAAGACAGAACTCCTCTGAAAACTCTGAGGAAGACAGTGTGCTTCATCAGGGTATGGGGAGCACAAAAGGATGAAGCATTCTCTGCTGTGTTTTGATTAATCAGCTCATTTAGCAGCTGATGATTTTTGGCACAACATTTCTGGCTTTTATGATGTTACTCACCGTGTCAATGGTGATTTCATCAAACAGGACCAGAGAGCTGAGCTCTGTCAACAGCCCTGGGTTGCTGTTGGTTCTCTGACCTTGCTTCATCTAAGCAGGTGTTATCAAAGCATGTTTTTCCTGTTTATTTTTTTTTCATTTCAATCCCCTTTATTGGACCCTCTGTCTCTGATGTAGGAGCTCGTGTATTTTTGTTACTGGGAGGCAGAAATTTCTGAAGCTCTTTGTGTTCCATCTTGTTATTGCTGCTCCAGCAGCTTTTGTGGTGGTCAATATTATATGGGTGGAGTAAGAGAGACATTTTTCCAGACTCCATCAAGTGCACAAGGACACAGAGGGAGTGGGAATAATAGCAGTGGCCATCTGTGTTCTTTGTTATTGTCAGTGCAGAGACACTGAGCCCGCTCACTACTGAGAGCTTCGTGTGCACCATGGCAACAGGGAGATGATTATAAGGGATGCAAGTCAAAGGATATCAGAGATGTATAGAAATGAAAGGAATTCCCTGTTTCTGAACCCAAAAGCCAAGCCTTAAATAGCTGTTGGTAGTTGTGTTTTCAGGGCTCTCAATTCTTTGTGCTTTCCTGCCCATTCCATCTCTAGGGATAAAGCCAGCAACAAGCACTGCCTGTGGAAGCTCAGTGCAGGCTGTGTTAGCAAAGTTTTAGGGAGAGAAGTGGCTTTGGAAGGTCAGAATAAAAACAGGGTTAGCAAAAATAGAAACTGCATCTCCAAATAAGTGAGGTATTCAACAAGATCCAATATGTAAGCATGGGTTTGGCTTACATAATTAGGGTTGAATTTACCGTTCTTTATTTCTGGTTGATTCCTATTTCCCTGAAAAGTTTAGGGTCAGAAGTCAGCACTAACAAGATGCAGTTTATAGCTCCTGATTCCTGATATAGGAACTTCCAGAAGGGCAAGCAGAGAATTTATATAAATGTCTTTTGAATCCTTTAGTCTTTGTTTCTGATTTAGAGGAGCCCATGTTAAATCCAAGGTTTTATTTAGGATTAGGAGCAGTATGGCTCCCAGCCTGAATGCCTGCAAGAGGTGCATTCTGGAAAGAAAATTGACACCTAGAACCAGGAATTTCAAATTTCTTGGTCTTTTCTTTTTCCTCATAAAAGCTGAGAGTAACAAAAAGAGAACTTTGAAAGCATTTGCTGTATTCCAAGGAGGGTAAGAGAGGCTTGGTATAAAGACTCCAATTACTCATTTCCATGGGGGATTTGGAGCAGGTTTTTATCACTTCATGTCCTTCTTGGAGCTCATCAATATCTCTGGAAGATCTGCTCTCCATTGGAAAACAAATCTGAGTCTTGACAAGTAACAGCTACCAGAAATGAGCCTTTTGAATTCAGATAATTGCTGATTTTTGAGGATTGTATTTCTTACAAAAGGCCACTTGGAGTTATCTGGCTTGACTTCTCTTCTCTGAAGGGAAGAGTGCCCGTAGGTGTTTCCAAATGTTTTTAATTTTAGTACCAGGCAAGTGTTTTCCCATCAAAAGACCACGTTCTCACAGCTTGGAAAACAGCTTTGGTAACTTCTGCTTCCTAGAAAGTGGAATGAAATTGGGCATGAAATTTCTGTAGGATGTAAAGGACTTTGAACAAGAAAAGCCTCTCCAAGAATAAACAGTTTACTGTGTTTAATCAAATGAAAAATGTGATTCTTGGGGAAGAGGGACTTTTTAGCTGCCCCTTCCACTGAAGGTAACAAAACATTAAAAATACATTTGCCACTGATAGGTTGAATTCATTTTAGCTGGCATAAATGGGACAGATGAGCTATTCAAATGTCTGATGAGTACTATATAGTAAAATATTTATCACCTTCTCATGGTCACTGCATGAGAAGCCAATAATTTGTTTTCTCTCAGCACTGGTATTTTGTGGTACTTGTAATAAATTATACATTGCAAGCTCCCATCCTTCACCTTCTTTCTATTTACCTATCTAGTCTGAGATCTCATTCATCAACGTGTAGCTGGGCTGGGGACAAAAGTGAGGCTATAAATTCATGTATTCCAAAGAATCATGGAATTTATAATGCATAATGGAAGGGGGCAACATGGCTGGAGTGTGTCTACTGGGAACAGGTGACATTTGGAGCTGTAAAGTGGGAATTGAGTGAAATTTTTAGAAATACATATATAATACGTACACATGTAAAAGTAAAAATCTATTTATATATAAGTATATAAAATATATAAAGATATATTTTATATAAATATACATATAAGTATAAAATATATATATATAGGAAGGTGTTAGCCTTGGTTGTGCTGGCTGCTGATTTGGATTTAGGATCCAAACACGTCTAAAAAATCAAAGCTGTCCAGATGTTGGCTCATTACCAAGTTCAAACTGATGCCACAGATTTAATTCTTTTCATGACTGTCAAATTCTCTACAGCAACTTTGAGTCAGAGATATAAAACCTTTTATTTCCTTTGCATTGATGCAGAGTATTTAAAAGAAGGAAATATTAGGATGAAAAACGTATTCCCAAATGATAGTCTTTATAGCATTTAGATACAGAGTCTTCAATGTTCAAGGGGAGGTTTTATCTCAAAAATTGAAAACTTGACCCTGGGATTGCTTCAAGATATGAAGGAAATTAGCACCTTTAGTTCTCCAACTTTTTTTTTTTTTTTCCAGTGTGGATGGGAAATAAAATTCTTGCTTTGCATTGGCAGATTTTAGCCAAGGTCTCCTGGTTATAATTCTTGAGAACTCCTTCTGGAGACATTCAGATGGAACTGTGCTGCTGTACAGGAGAGTGATGAGGTCTGATGTATTAGAAGGCAGAAATTTTTGTCTTTTATTTTTGCTGCTTCCAATCAGAAATCATTTGACCTCAGCACAGAGATAAGACCACCACTTGCCTCACTTATTCAGGAAACTAAATCAGTCAGTGTTGAGGAGGATGGCAAAGTTCATTATTCACTGCTCAAAAAGTCTTTAGAAATCTATCATTTCTGCAAAGTCTATAAGCCTGTAAATTAATTTCTCATGACAAAATCATTTAAAATGCACAGCCTAAAGGATTTTTAAATGACCTTCTACGAGGATGATACAGGGAAAATAAACCAAGTGCCTCTCTCAATCAATCCAGTTCAAGTCCTGTGTAGATTTGGGTCAGACAGACCCAGGGTCAGGTACAGCTTTGGGGGGGTTGTATTGCCTGAGGACACGTGAGATTTGATTCACATTTTGTGTTAATGTGAAGCTTTGGCATCAAGTTTCCTGTGCTCCAGAACTTGGTGTTTCTGTTTAGAAACTCTCTGAGGGGCCAAGAGTGGGGATATTGCAAAGCCGCACTTAGAGTTTAAAATTCCCAAAATTTTTAAAGGCACGTTGTCTGATCCAAACATTTTTGTAAGTTGACAGGACTAACTTTAAGTTCCATATTTTTAAAAATGTTTTTCTTCCTTGGAATAATTTCCAGCATTTTCACTGAAAAAGGTTTGGTTCCTTTTTGAAAACACTGTTGTAAACACGATATACCAAGAAATGTTCCTCATAGCTATATGGAAAGATTATTCTTAATGCCATTTTGATTGTGTAGAAAGAGTTCCACAGATATTTTTGGAATTAAATCTATTCTTATGAAGCGAGCAAAGGAAAGAAATGACTAAAGTAAAATCTGTTATCAGGATCCCTGTGTACTGAGTAAACACAGAGACAGCATGTGTGTTTTTTGCATATTTTATTAATACATAAATTAGAATTACTTTAATAACTTTAATGGAGTTAGGGGAACAATTTGTAAAGAAATTACCCAGTAAAATACACTTTTTCCTGTGATTACCTTTGTTTGCATATACATGGGCAGATACATACATGTAGGCATAACTGCTAAATTTGTTTGTTATTTCTATTGATAAATTATTCTATCAACATAGCCCTGCCATGTCTGCAGTTCAGGGAAGGATGGGATTAAAGGGAAAAGAAACGAGTAGCTCCACTGGCACTGACTTTCAATGCTGACTTGTCCATTATGATTTCAAAACCATTTCCTTTTTCCATTCTACTACTGCCTTCATAATCAGCCCCTTAGAACTTCTGCCTGAATCACACTTTGGGGGGTTCTGTTATGTTCAGGTGAATAGTAAATTATGAATGATGGCTAATCAGTTCTTGGAAAATTTATGGAGGTAATGATGAAAGCTTTTGAACATTCATGTTGAGCTCAACTAAAATGTTAGGTTGACTTCACACAACAACGTGCTCAAGAAGAATAACTTTTGCAGTTATGCAGTTTTGGTTTTTATTTCTCTTGTTATACATGGAATAATTAATTAATAATATAGAAATAAATTCTATAAATGAAAATAATATATCCTAAATTAATATCTAAGTTTTGAAACTTCAGTCTCTTAACATACTGCACAAGTTTAACCTGGAATTTAAATCCTATAAATAGCTGTTTCTTTTCTTAGTCTGGATAACAGAATTTAGTTTAAAATACAACAGAATACAAGTTGTCAGCTTGGCCTTAGTCTTGACATCAAAAGGTATTAAAACGTTTCCAAGAAACAAAATGAGAACTAAAGCATTATCTTAATCAGTTTTAAATCTTGACAAAAAGTAGGGGATATAAACTGGAATTTGAAAAATAAAGCCAGATGTTTGCATATAGAAAGGTATCAATATAAAATAAAGGTCTTTACTCCTCCAGTAAATATAGAAAGAAGTAAGCCTGGAAAGATTACTTGTTAATTTATTTTCTATAAAATATTCTGTTACAAGCCAAGGACAATATTTGTAAGACTATTTTTAAAACTTTGTGGGTGTGCGTTTACGTAAAAAAGAACCTTAATTTCTAGATGGAATTCTGACTTCCATTTGTATGTCTGCACACCTGTATACTCCTTTTTTGCTCTTGCACACTATTTAAATACATATAGCGCTATGAAGTGATGCAGTCCCTTCCTGTTTCCCAAGAGCAGGTTTGGTTTGTTGGGAGAGGGAGGCTCTGAGGGAATTCCCTCCTGCAGCTGGAGTCACTCTGTGCAGCCACAGCTTTGATTTATTGCACTGACCATGGAGCTGCCATCCCCCTCCCTAAAACTCATCCTCAGGACTGTGCAGTGCTGACAGATTTCAGTGAGGAATTTCCACAGCGCTCACTCTGCTCCACAAACACCTGCCCAGGTGAAATTTGTATTTCAGCAGAGCCCCCTCTCAGGAAGGACAGCAGCTCTCCTCAAGCACAGCCTGGCAGATTTTCCCTTTTCACTCTGGGTGCAGTGATGGAAGAGCCTTGCAGTGTGTTGTGCAGTTGTGCTGATAAATTATTTAATGGCAGAAAGGAGCTGACTACTTGAACTTTCCTCTTGACCTAAGCTGAAATACCAGCCTGGGTGAATTTGTGTGTAAGGCCGTGTAAACTGAAACTTCTTATCTTATATGCAAAGCCAGGATTTCCTAATGCTTGTCACTGTACTGGGGAGGCTTCCTGATCCCTTGCAAATATTTGTGCTTGTTTCTGCTGCTGCAGAAGTTCCAATATCCGTGTGCTCTGCAAATCCATGGCTCTTGTGGGAGCTGGGGGTGAAGTTGTCAACAGCTTGGCAAATGTGAAATTACTCAGAGTATGCTACAAATAGTAGAGGGTGTGATGATACCTGCAGCAATAAAGGCTGAGTGCAGACACGAGCAAAGACTCTATGAGGCTGGTTTTCAAAATATATTTCTAATTACATGTACATTTTGCACATATAGATAGGAAGGGTCTTGTGATGATTGGCTTGTGTGTGGTTGCATAGATATTGCTTATTCCTGCTTTTGGCGGGGGGGAATGTGCTGCCACAAAGCAGCAAAAGGAAAGGTGCTCCTGCCCAAATGCAGTAAAGGCTGGCTGCTAATGAATCAGCACACTGTAATTTTGGTAATGTAAATGTTTAAATACCAACCCCCACTATATTAAGTGATTGTGAAACTTCAAATAGAGCAGCAGGAAGCCAAAGTACTCACTCATATGTCAGGGGAGCTCTCATTTTCAGGAGTACAGCAGAGGGAGTAAGTAAAATATGAGAGTGTGGCTTTGTGGGATGTCACCCATGTGCTGGTTTAACAATTTTATGCAAAAAGTGGTTTTAATTAGAAATTGTTTTCCTGTTTTTCTGAGAAGATTACTGTTATGGTAGAATTAGTATTAAACTGTTCTAGGTATAAATTATTACCTCTATTCTTATTCTGATGTTTAAAAATTGCCAGACTGTTTTCCATCTGGGTTTTTTAATGTCCCTTACTAGCAAGTCTATGTGATTAATGCTAAAATTTACTTAAGGATGAACTCATCCAGCCAGTCATTTCCAGGAGCAGTTATTATCATGTTTTTTGTATTGAAAACATATTAAAACTCTAAGAGTTCAGAAGCATAAAGCAGGCACAAAGCAAAGCCTATTATGGTACTGTTTACCAACAGATTTATAATTAAAAAATAAATTAAGCATGAAATGGAACACTTTTCATTTTCTGCCAAAATGGTATGAAATATTTGATGTTGGTTTACAGATTATTCTGGAATAGCTTTGAAAGTGAATAATTCTGAAGGTTGTCATGGTATTTTAGTGGAACCTAAACATATCTCTGTTAAAACACCCATGTCCTTTTTCCTGCAGATAATCAGAATGCCCCAGGAAGGGGGAGAGGCTGTTCCAGAACTCAGCCTTCCAATCAGAATACTGATAATGCATAAAACAATTAATTTCATACGAAATACAGCATGCCAATATTCTCTGCCTCATAAACATCTGAAATTATAACAGCAATACAAAATTATGGAATGCCTTTGAGTAGTTTGGAGGGGTTTTAGTGGGACAGCCACATCTGAATGCCTCTAGTTCTGTGTGCCTACAATGCTGGTTGAGTTCTGGACCTTGAAGAAAGCAGTTTACTAAACCTGGCCATTAAACTTTGCATAAGCCAAATGTCCTGCCTGAGCAGAGCAATTTCTGGATCTCTGTTTCTCAGCATCCTCTTCAGCACCACATTCTTCATTCCTGCCCTTCCACAGTTGCTTTATTTTTATCTTTTACACCTTTGAGAAGAGCTTTAATGAACATCTTTCCAAGGCTGATTCTTGGCGGCTGATCCTTAAGAATTGGCTTTGTTGATTTGGGTTAAAAACCCTCAGTTACCAGTGATGGGAGGTTTTGAGGGGACCTTTGCACTCTCTCAGGCTGTAGCAGCCCTCCCAAAGCTGGGATCACAAACACTCCTGGCGTGCTCATGGCTGTTGGGTGAATTCTCCATCCCCAGGACCAGCAGCGATCTCCGCCCAGCTCCCACCCAGTGGAACTGCTCTGTGCATCCGCCAGGAACCAGCACCCCGCTGCCCTCAGGGGCTCCTCCAGCTCAGATTCCTGCCTTCCAAGGCTGGGATGCTCCCTGCTGTAAGCAGCAGGGTCATTTTGATGTGATTAATGCCTCAGCTGATCCAGAGAACGGGCCGCAGGAAGGGCGAAGGTCTCGGTGGGAGTTTGGTGCCTGTAAATCATCACCCATGGGCTGCAATTTGAAGAACTTCTTTCTCCTTATTTTTCAACAAAACTAACACATATGTTTCACACAGAGGAAGTCTGGCTGTTTTCCCTGTTTCTGCCATCTCCTGATTTTTCATTTTCCAGCACTCATTCCAATTCAGGAAGATAATGAATATTCAAGATTTCATCTCCTGTTAAGCAGTAGGATTTTAAAAACCTAAATGGTGTTTGTTTGGTGTGTTTTCTTTTTCTCAACAGTTCAAAAATGCATTAAATGTCCTCAGTTTTCTTAAGAAGGAATCTTTTCTAGAAGTTAGCTACACCACTTGAGGATGTTGCTCAGCATTTACTCCTGCTATCTCCTGGCTAATTCTTTGTTCAGGGGCATTTTCCCTGTGTAAGTGTCGGAGTGTTTGCCTCCAGAACTGGTGGAAATTTTCAAATGTGGTGTTTTGAACGCTGGTGGGTGACACCAGCATTGCCTAGCTCAGTGTGAGCTGTTGGGGCAGCCTCACCCTGCTTGCCAAAGGCTCTTTGGGATCCCCCTAGGAGGATGTGCTCCTCTCCTCTGTGCACCTTCCAACTCTCTGCTGTAAGAAATTTAGCACTGGCTGGGCTTGCTGCAGCCCTTACTAATGCTGGGCTTTTCTTCTTTTTCCTTGGGTTCTACTGTTTGTTTTTATTCCTTTTTTCACTTTGACTGCAAGATCCTTGGCCTGGGAGTCTTTGTGCTGTGTTTGCCTGACACAACAGGGTCAGCTCCGTCCCAGCCTTGTGGTGACTCAGCTGTAACCAGGCTGTGGTTAAATCAGATATGGAACAGCTCTCTGTGCTCTTCCTTGGACTCTCTGGGATTTAGTTCTCTCCTTGTCAGGATTATTTAAGTTGGACTGGCCAGTTGTTGGAGCTTAGCAACTTCTTTTGTTAAATGTAGATTTACTGTGAGGATTCATTGCCATAGCTGTCTCCCACAGAGATGGAACAGAAGGTTGTAAATCAAGCAGATTTTAGTGTAAATTATTCAGAGTTTTTTTTCTCTTCATTGTGTAAGGTCCCTGCAGAATATCACGGCCCAATGAGGTAGTGCTGATTATTTCTTGAGGTCCAAAACTATATGTAGCTCACATATATTATAAATGTTACTTTAAAATCAAATGAGAAGGAACATGTTGGACTTGGTCCTCTCTCTAAGGAGAGGTGCATTAATGAATGATTAGCATGCAGTGGAAGCCTCATTGCTGAGCTAATAAAATCCAAATATTTTGAGAACTAAGACTATAATACAGCTTGATGGCTCTGCATCATTGTCAGTTTTTAGTGGGTTTAGCACTGTAAAACTTTACATGTGAGTAGTTGCTGGTTTCATAAGTGAAATGCTGACTTTGACTTATACACATTAGAAAAATGTTTCTAGGATCTGTCTCGGTTTTTCTGAAGGTGAGGCTTGACTGGGAGACACAGAAGGTCCTGGTGCTTTGTTTGCATCTGAATTTCCAAAGTGCTATTGGCTGTAATTACTGAGTAGAAAGAAGAGGCTGTTTAAGAGTCATTGCTTCTTAGACAGGAAAATATCTGTGTGGCTGAAAACTAAACACAGCAGTTCACAATGATTTGACTGCATGGTTTTTAGAAGATCAGAGTGACAAAAAAGAGTCAAGAATGTGCTAAACAAAGATAGAAGTTGCTGCGACATTCTGGGTGTAAAATGGAATTTCAAGTTGCATTTAAAAATATTCTATCTACCTCTTTTAGCAAGAAGAAAAAGCTTTCTGTGGTAATATTTTAGAATATTCTTATTTGATTATGAAACATCTATATAGCTCTTCCAATTTGTCCTCCAGACGACTAAGTTTGAAGTTGGATGCTCAGTGATTTTCAAGAACACAACTTCGAATGCATGCAGCAAAATTGTCTTGTCTGGTTCTTTGTCTGAGGCAAACCCTTTCACCCCAGAAATACTGGATTTTAGAGGCAGTGAGGAGGTTTCTGGTGCCGGTTTTTCCTTGCAGCATTCAGCAGAAGAGGCTGCAGCGAGTGGCTCTCAGCACTGAATGTGTCCATCCCTAACATCAGTCTTGGAGAGAAAAGGCAAGGTGCAAAGACCCTTCCTGTGTACAAAGGGAAGGGTAAGAGAAGTGGTTCAGCACATGGTAGAAATCCTGCTGGAAGCTGCAGGCACAAAAATAAAATGTAGTTCCAGGTGGGAGAGGCAAGAAGGGCCACCAGACCTCCCTTATCTAACAAGCACAAGCAGAGAGCCCCTTGGCCAAGGTGGGCTCCAGGTGTTGCAGCTGTGAGAAGTTTTATTTTGCAGGTCACTGGGGCAGCTTTTATTCCCTGTCCTGCTGCCTCAGCCATCTCTGTCCCCTCCTCTCATCCCTCTTTTCACTGCTGTGCTCTTCAGTCAGTTCTTTCATTTTTTCCCCTGGTCTTTCCAACTCCAGTGCTACTGAAAGGTTCTCCTCCCTTGGTATTCCTGCTCCCCGTGCCCTGGTTGTGTGTATTTCATGTTATTTAGTCACCTCTGTCCATGTTGCAGTGAGCTGCTCAGCTGTTCTTCAAATGACTTTGTTTCTGCTTCCTGGGACGTGCAATGTGTGTAGTTGGGTGCAGAATTTTAACTCAAAAATAGAACTATGGATCAATTAAGGAAGAGAAATTACAAAGTGGGAATCTCTGCCTCCATACTAATTAAACCTGTGGAAAAGAGCCATATCTCAATCTGCAGCTACATTAAAATTATATTTTTTATTTCCTTCTCCCAGGGTTCTTAGTGCTTTCCCTGACAAGGGGAGCACACATTCTGCTGCTGTGTGGCAGTTAATTCTCCAGGTTGGTTTTTCACAACCATTAACAGAAATGGTGTGTTTACAGTTGGATTATTCCTTCAATTTGTGTTTCAGGTGGGAAGCTCCAAGTCATCTCCTAGGAAGGAGATTGGGACTCTCTGCCAGAAGGTGGGGGAAACATAAAAGTGCTTTGCTTGAAAAATGAAACCTAAATTTCTCATTTAAAAGCCAAAGAAGAACATGGAAGTAAAATAGTGATACTGAAAAATAACAACTAAGCACTTGATTGAGTCAGATGCAAATGTTTTCAATAAACATTTATCCCTTTGAATTATTTCTTATTTTAGTCCAGATGTATGCTTTTGGGGATGGAGTGTTGAGCTAAATCATTTTAAACACAATTGCAAAGAGGGGAGCTGAATGTTTCCTTAATGAATGTGTGTGTGCTGCTGTTGCTGTGATTATGGGCACGGCGTGACTGGAATGGGAGTTCCTCCTCCTCCTCCTCCTCCTCCTCCTCCTCCCCAGACCTGCAGCCTCAACTTATTTCCCATTGTATTCAAGGCACCTGTTTTTCCTGTTAAGAATGCAAAGTGTTAGCTGAAATCAGGAATGTATGAAAAGCAGCCACCTAGCATGATTTAAATAATTCTGTAGCATTTATTACATTCTCTGTTGAATCACTTCTTGCTATTGATGGCATAATTTAAAGTGACAGAAAGGAAGGAACATGACCTTTAATGTCATGACATGAGTTGTCACAAAAAAGGAAGGATGAGCTTAATTCAGCCAAATGGCTTCCCAGGAAGTCTTGATACATAATAAACTGAGATTTATCTTTGGCTGAGATTACACAGCTCAAGCTGTGATTTTTCTTTTAGATGAAACAAACTGACTGAAGAGGAGATGAAAATATTGTTCTAATTTTGATCTTCATATTGCATTACAGCAAATTAATTCTGGTTTATAACAGGGAAAATGTAAAATATGGTAGCTCGAAACAGAGAAGAGCTACATATAGTGATTGCTAAGGTGTTTTCCAGAACAGAATCCAATGTTCCTAAGTAACAAAGTGGTTATGTTGCTCTATAAGCTTTGTCATTAGACACAAATGTGCAATCAGCTGTCTAGAGGCACCACATTTCCCTTCTGCTGCTTAGAGTCCTCTTGTACTGATCACTTGTTGTAGTAAATCCCAGAAGAAGGAGCACAGATGTTTTCAGATATTGTCACCAATGGTGTCCAGTTGGTTTATAACTTTAGCAGTGAGGTGTCATCATTTAGCATTTAAGGTGGGTGGCTTATGAGTTTTTTTTGGATGAGGAAAAAGTCAAGGCATTTAAAAAATAATTATGTTCTCTTTGCAGATATAAAAATTACTTGGAATTTGCTTCCAGAATATGTCTCCTATTTTTAATCAAGGTTGCACAGAAAGTCAGCATAAAAGGTTTGGAAGAGAACATATATTCTTCCAGGAGATCATGTGGCAACATCCTAAAAACTTGTTTTCAAAAGAAGTATGTGTTGAATCAACTTTAAAATGTTATCCCTCTTGATCCTCTGTTTTGGCTCAGTTTGATACAGGCTGCTTCAGCACTGTGTTTATATGGACCTCAGAGAACAACAGGGAAAGGGATCAGCAGGCCATTGCACCAACCCTTTATCTCTGATGTTGTTGAATTTTGGCCTGGGTGTCACCTGGGTCAGCCTGGGACAGTCACATCTGTGCTCTGCTGGTGTTTTCTGCATCTCAGCGGGATCTGTGCTCCAGTTAAACCAGAGTTCATCATTGGCAGAGCCTCCTTCAGGTTTTTCATGTTAATGTGCTTCTGGAGTTAGCTAAGCCTCAAGGATTTTGGGAATTGCTTGGCCAGCAGGCTTTTTGTCACAGTCTAGAAGGCCGATTTCATTGTTGGGTTTCCTTTGATGCCCCTGAGCTGCTCCTGGGGGCTCACAGGATGGGCAGCCTGGCCCCTGCTCACTGTCCTGCTGGCACTTCAGGGAATTCATTAACCAGCAATTCCTGCAGCCTAACTGGGTAACAAATGGAATCCATTCCAACCTGACAAACTCTGAACAGACCCAGGATCTGCTCCAGATCAGCCCCAGTGCTGTGTCAAACCAGCAAATCCAATAGCGCTGTGAGAACTGATGAAAATGGTAATTATTGGAGTGGATAAACTGCTAAAATTATGTACAGGGGGCAGGGGACATCCCTTATCTGGACTGAGAGAGCGTGAAACACAGGCTAAAGTTTAATTTTCTGTGAAACTCATTTATAAAAGAGTAGTATCCATTTTGCCATGTGCTGTTCCCTAAAGAACAGCAACACAGGGAATACTGAGGCATCCATCTAAGTAGAATTCTTTACTAATTACTGGTTTTCTTTTCATTAAAAAATCCATGAAGAATAAAATGTAAAATATCTTTATGGATGCACAGTTACCAAAAGCAAGTGCAAATAAAAAACATCTTCCAGGAAAGTGCTCTTTAAAAATAAAATACTATGTTCTTAGTATTAGAACTTAGGCAAAGTAATTATTTGGGGATTTTAAGAGAATTTCTAATTTGCATGTTGCAGGATATTAATAAAATTTTTCAATTTATCAAATACTGAATAACAGTATTATAAATTAGAATATGAATATAATGACTACCTATGTAAAAATAATACAAAAGAATTAAAAGAAAAAGATGGTTTGAGGCAACAAGTAGTGCTTCTGAATGACTCTGTGAAGCTTCTGGATCATGGTCAAAGAGCCTGAACTCAGTTTGAAAGCATTTTTGCTGCACTAAGTGTGACTCCTCCTGTGAGTACTGTGGTTTCAAAAGGCACTGGTGACTGAAAATCAGAAGAACTAGAATATATGGCTTTGTTTCAATAGTTTGTTACCTGCCATAGAAAATCATCCATCACACAGGGCCACAGGTCTTGAAGTAGTCCCAGAATCAATTCATCTGTCAATAGATTCACACCACAGCCCCTTATTTCAGGATGATCCATCATTTCCTTAAGCAGGTCATTGTTTTTTGAGGAGTTTATCCTATCAGATGGCTTTTTTTTTTTTTTAAATCCAATTATGCCAGCACATTGATGAGAAAAGTAAATTGCCAGCTGAAATCCTGGCTAGTGTGTGTGTGCTACAGGAGCATGGCTGGATGCTGCTTGGATTTCTATATCATTTTAAGAACAGTGCCAAGAGCTAATGACTGTGATTTGATCCTGCATTAGCAGGGCCCTCGTTATTGAAAGGATTCATCATGCATAGAAATTATTTGTGCTCTAGCTGGAGGCCATATTCTGTGCTCTCAGCACTCAGTGTGGAACATGCTGTCTTCATTTCTACTCACTTACCCGTGAAACAAATGACAGAAGGGAAGGGACAACTGCAGCCTATTTGTCATCTTCCCTCTGTGCCTCCTCTCCCCCAGGATCAATAGAAGAAAGGAAAGAATAAAGAACAACCCTGCTAAATGCAAAACTAATGAAAAAGTGCCAAGTGTGAAGTGACCTTTTTGGTGGTCTGCTTTTAAAAAAGGCCCAAGCCACAGAGTCAGAGCAGTTTAACATCACTCTGCTTTCCAGGCCTGCTGTGAATCTGTTAGCACTGGCTATTAACAAGGGAATTCTGGCTCTGCTTCTGACAGCTGAGAAATCCCAGCAAAGTTCCAATATCCTCATGCTGTTTGAGAGGGAAAGCTTCCCATGAGAGGGCAGCTTCCTCTGGCACATCCCTGCTCACATCAGAGGGAATTCCCTCAGCATCACAGACTGAGCCAAGGGCATCCCCTCTGCAGGAGCAGGGTAAGGAAAAGCACCAGCACAGCCTGGCCATGGCACCTTGGCAGCTGAGGGACACATCAGGGTGGTCTTGGCTTGGGAACCTCCACTACTGGCAGTGCACTTGCTGTGGATCCTAGGAAATATGATCGTTGAAATTTTAATGTTTATTTCCAATGTCCAAGGGACATTCAAAAGTTGTTTTAGTACAGCTGCAAGACCCAGTCCATAAGGAAATGGTGTACTCAGAGTACAGGTATCAGCAGTATCTCGTTTACTTTTAGTGATGTGAAATAAGCTAGGAGCAAGAGCATGGGGTATTAAAGGTATTTAAATGTAGCAAAGTTCCACTTAAGCAAGCTAAATTAAATTGAGGTGTCAGCAAAGCTTCTCCAGGCTGGATGAAATGGCAGGTTAAGTAAACTTAATAAAAAATTGGCACCTTTTCAGTGTAGATGAGAAGTGACTCCATTAAGTCACCCAATAATTCATCATACCCTTGCATATCTACATCGTACTGCTGTTGCAATATTTGTTGTTGAAATTTAAAACATTAAATCCTTAGACTTTAGAAAGGACTATAATCTTTTCTTCCTTTAAATTAACCCCCACAAGGTAATAGAAACTCACATTTTACAGTAATTCAGCAACAGAATACATTCAGCTTGTGTGTGTGAAGAGTTTTAAGCATGGCAAGTGCTGGTAGTACTTGGTGATTTTTAACACTTACTTCTGAATATCAGGAGAGTTTCTGTTTCAATTTAATTGACAGGCGAGCTTGTGTTTTAATTGAATCCAGTCATTCATGACTAGAAAATAAATGTCTTTGTGATAAGGCAAGATTGATAAGAAAACAGGAGCTTTAGTCCACTGTGTATATCACGCATAAGGAAAATGTACATTTTTTACATAGCGTGTCTCCAAGTGACTTGGTGCTATTTCTCCTGTTCTAGTTTTCTGTCTGATTACTTCCATACATTGAATTTTGAAAAACTTTCCCTTAATCAAGCCCATATTAGGCTTATTGCTTCTTCTTACTTTCAGTAAGTTCACTTATTGCCCAAGCAAGCCCTTGCTCTCATCCTCTACCATGAGTAATTAGTTCTATCCAACTAAATCTTGTTACCACTTCATCACCATTTGTTTTGTCCCTTAGAAATGTTTAGGTTCAAGCTTTCCCCTTGCTCCAGAAGCCACACTTCTCTGGAGAGCTCTCTATTACACACTACATATTCTCTGGGCCCTGAAATTTCTGCTTTGAGGCCCAAAATAATATCTGAGATCCCAAACAAGGAGTAATGTTGGAAGAAAGTGGATTTGAACATTGCCTTTTGGCACCCATTGTAGACCATGGGTGTTGTTTGTGTCTTTGGGGTTGTCCTCTACGTGCAGGAAAGAAATTCATCACAAATCCAATCTGACAGTGCAGGAAGAAAGGAGAGATTTTGGAGGTGGTGCTGCTGCTGTTTTCATGTTTCAGGTGCTTTGTACTGAACTGTAGTTAAAAAAATCCAGTCTTTTCTCCCTAAATCTTACAATCTCAGGAGAAGAAAAAGACCACAGCTGCTTATGAAGGAGCTTGAGGAGACAATATTTCTTAAGATGTAAAGCGGGAGTGCCGATCCTGAGCTGTCCAATTCAAGCTGTCGCTGTTTTTGTGGCTCCATTACAGCACTGGAGATTGAGGAGGGCTGTAAAGGGAACAAGCAGTGCCTCTGCAGATGTTTTCCAATCCTTCTGTTTAGGTGAGCAGCAGGGGAGGAAACAAAAGCTTTCCTAAAAGTTTAATATTTGAGTCATGAAGGGTTTGTTGTAGCTTATCTGGGACTGGCAAAGCCTGCAAGGTGTGATATATCAGCACTGCTCTTTCCACACCAGCCTAATTTTTAATGAGAAGTCATGTCTTTCTTGCCACTTAGCTAAAAATCATTTTATCTAAATACATATCTGAGAATAGTTTGTTACATCTCAAATTTTGAGAGGTTTGGCTTTTTTTTTTTATAATCTGTGTATTTTTTCCAGCTATTTTTATTTCCTTGATTCTGTGCCGAGCTGAACTTCAGGGGAAAGGAGCATTTCTAGGTTAGCATCCATGATTTCTTCAACTTTGAACTGAAGTACTTGCTTGCCCCATTAAGCAAAGCTCCATGGAATTTGCATTTATTCAGTTACTTGTTAAATAGGGACGTGTTTTGCTGGAGGGGCTTAAGAGCTTCCTTTTCTAGAGGAGCAAAAGGACATTATCATCAGTAGGTTCTTTTTGAATCTTGTGAAAAATGAAAGATGCTGCTCAGAAGGGAAGGAGAGAGACTGATGTTTAAAGGATAAATCTATTTATGGAGGCCCTTCTCACAAGCCAAATCTGCAAGCATTAGCACACAAACTCCTCCTGGGGATGGTCTAGAAATGGTACCAGGGATGTAAAAGAGCAGAGCCAGAAATGCTGGATATTTGTTAAAACACACCCTTTTCTATTGCAGCTCCTTCTCTTCTCACAATAATTGTGATCAGAAATTGGAGGGTGAGTGAATGTTCCAGAATTGTCCTTTTCCTGCTCACAAAGATTAAGCCAGAGATTCACCATGAATCCAGCAAGAAAATGGAATAAAGAAGTGTCAAGGCAGGAGGAAGTAAGAGGTAAGCAATGCTGAAACACCACACCATCCCTAAAATCCACCAAACACAAATTTACCCATGTTTTCTCTTCCAATCTCTGGCCTTTTGGGTTATTGAGTGCAAAAACTTTGCAGAAAAAGCAACCTTACACTGTGTATTTCTATAGCACCAGGGCACTGTGAGTATTCCATTTCTGTTAGGAATTTTGGGGGTTACTGTGTTAAATACAGCCAATTGTGTCTTATTTGAATGTTGATATTTGCCATTACTTCCTGCTGCTGAGCTCAGGACATTTGAGGACAATGTCATGAGGTTTTCTCTAAAAAAGAAATGAAAAATGCTTGATAAGTCAGAGGAGCAGCCCAGCTCCTCTTGAGCTGTTTGGGGTGGGCATCTCCTAGAGCTGCACAACAAAAGGAGCTGTTTCCATGTTACTTTAACAAAATTATGGCCTGAAGGTGCCATAAATCCTGCTGCTCCAGATGTGAGCCTAGTTAGGCAGTAAAGTCAGCCAAATGGAAGTGCACCTCCTCCCCATGCAAAGCAGTGTCCTCTTGTAAGTCATTAAAGGAATTGTGATTTATTATCTGTTTATACAAGCATTTATTGGGCCTTTCAAAAAGAATTATAATGGGGGTGCTTGGAGCAGATGGATTTACGTGGCACCACAAGTCTTGCAATGCCACAAGCTGTTGTTCACTTCTCTGCTGTAATTCTTTGGACACAGTTTACTTAAAGTTCTTGAAGCCAGCTTCAGTGCTCCTGAGTCCTGGAAGAGAGAGGAATATCCTAGAAATCCTAGCCCATGATGGAATCTGGAAAACCTGAGAATAAGGTCACCACAGGTTTAATAACAACCAATCTATGAGATGACCCAGACTCTTCAAAAATATAAAAATATTTTTATTGACAGAAATTCCTCTCAGATCCGCTCGGGGCCAGATTCACATTGTACCAATTGTTTTCAGGGGTTTTGAGGGATTTTGCTACAAGAAAGATATACATGGAAATGAAGTGCTGGTTATCTACAGGAAAGGCCAGCTATCTTGAGGCTCTGGTAAACACCCTCCATATTTCAATTGCTGGTTTATTGTTCCAAACTGGAGCTGATGTGGTGCTGTGCACAAGCAGGAGACCTGGGACAGCTTTCATCTGGCAGCTCTGGAAGTGCTGGGACAGCCTGGATTCCAGAGTGGGCTGTCCAGGGGTGTCAGTGAGGCATCCTGGACATGAACTGAGAGAAAAAGCAATGAGTGAGGTCTGTGCTGCTGCAGTTCCATTGATTTCTGGCACTCCAGGTATATTAAAGATAATTCAGATATGGCTATCTCTGTGGCATTCTCTGCTCGTGTAGCAGCACACCAGATCCTAAATAGAATGGTCGCTTGTCATATGGAGATAATGGTTATTATTCAGCATATCTCCTCTATAAAGATATTCAGGCAGTGTCTCTCCCCTTATGAGATATTCATCTAATTCTTTCCTGAGGCTGTGAGTCATAGAACATCAGATTTGGGTTTAAAATTCAGAACCAACTGTGCTAATATCATATAGTGTCTTTCTGGCAAACACTGCAAATTCTCAGAACACACATCTGCAATTCTAAACGTGCTGGAGACTTGGGTTACAAAGTTGAGTTTAGAAGGAATCTGCCAATATCCACAAAAAAAAAAAAAAAAGTTACTGCATCACAGGAGCCATTAGCCAGTTCCTGAGTGATTGCCAATGCTGCCTGAAGGTGGTCTAAAAGCCTTCATGCTCATTTTACCTGAAAAGGCAGTGTTGTTTTTCAGTTATATTCCAACAAATCTCAAAACAAGATTCTCTCCAAAGCCCTCATCCCACCAGGGCATCACAAAGATTTTACATGACACATTTTACCAGATGTAATCTCTGTGGTAAAAATTAATCCTCCTGGATTAGATGTTTGTGTTCTGCTCCAGAGCTGCTCAGATGAAGTATCTAGGGAAGAGACTCAAAAATTAATGATCCACTGGTTTTAGTGCTGCAGTTCTCTGTTAAAATTGTATTTATTGAGCACACAGAAAAAAAAGGAGGCAGGAGATGCCCATGTCCCTCATTTGGACAGCAGAATTACAGCACTTGTGTAGACATGGTGGAATTGTAGCAGGTTTTTGGAACTCTGCCTCTGAAGCACCTAGAGAGGCAACAGGTTCATGTCCTTGATACCTGGGCTGTTGCACTTTGTGAAAATAATTAAATATTCATCAAAGGATGTGTGGGTGGGATCAAAAATATTCTAGGGAAAGCACAGAAAGTATTTTCACCAAATGTGGCACTATTGTGAAACACAATTCAGCGACTGAAAAACAACAATTGAGAGTCAGGCTCCTAATAACCAGGAATTCCAATAAAATGATGCCATGCTGTGGGAGGCTCCAATTTCCTGCACTGACCAGAAGGTGAAGGCCGTGGCCTGACCCTGGAGCAGCAGTTGGGCTGCTGGAATAACTCTGGCTCTCCAGTGACCTGTGCTGTCCCTACCTCAGGAGCAGGTTGATGTCAGCTGTAATGTGGATCAAGCTGATGCAAATGCATCTCCATATCCCTGCACATTATATGTACCATGTGCTAAAATTGGGGCTTTGTTCATGCTGCCATTTAAATGAGTGCTTTTTTTTCAAGTTCTAATTTTATTGATGCAGAGAAAATACACACAGCTATGTCATAACAACAGGATAACCATATGCCACTCAATCATCTAATTTACATTATGAAAACAGAATCAGGGCTTTCTGAAAACTGTCATTTTGGGATGCCTCAGCTCACAGCTAAGTCATACTTATCACATAGTAAAGTTCCCCAGCCTGGAGTATTTCATCAATGACACTTCAACTGAAGAATTTTTAAAATATGCTGATTTGTTTGAAGGGGGAAAACTTGCTTAAAAATATGTGCAAAAAAAGGTTTGAGGAAATTTTAAAATTGGTATTTTAAATACAAATTTTTCTGAATACATATATGAAAGGATGGGTAATTGTCCTCAGAATCTGTTTTATAGATAGGTGGGACATGTGAGTGTCTAGAAATATGCAAATATGTGTTTATGCAAATACTTATAGAGATGTTGCACCATAGAATGCATCAAAGTAGGATTATTATGGGATTTTGGTCAAGATCCACTGACCCATCTCTGGCTTTCTCATTTCTAAAACAGCTTCACAATGAATGGATCCATTCATTGTTTATGTCCAGCCCAGGGACTGCTTGGTCCTTTATCAGTGCTTTGAGGTGCAACTGGGGTTTGTTCAGCCCATGAAATGAGCAGCTCCCCAGCTGCTCCTCCCAAGGAGAGTGGGGAGATATTTCCTGTCAGCCTGGTTCTCTGCAAGACCAAGGAAAAAATCCCTCCTGCTTCCAAACAAACAGCAGGCTGCAGATATTTGTTAGTTGTTTGTACTGAATTCCCTTGGACCCAGACCTCACTCAAATCCTGAACCCCCTCATGGGTTTGGCTCCTTTCTGCCTTCCTTTGGTCCAGCAGGGACCAGATATTGGGTTACAGAGGTTTTTAGGCAGGGATTTCAGGTGGGTGGGGTGTGCTCCTGGGCTTTTTGAAGATGTTCAAGACTGGAAACGTTGGTTTACCCCTTTACTGCACCTTACAACAACTCAAGTTTGTAATTGAGCTTCCTGCTAATGAAGATCTGCCCCACATCTGCTCAAGGAAAGTGTTTTACTCATGGCCTGGTTTCCAGGGGCTGGAATCCCTGAGCCAGGGGAAATTCTTTCAGAAGTATTGCTGTAGGGAATGAGTCTGTTCACTGTGCAATGAGAGAGGAAAGGAGGAGTAGCTGCAACAGCACCTTGGATATGGGGCACTCACCTGGCAAGGAGGAGACCCAAATTTAAACGCCAGCTCTGCCTTTGCACCCCTATGTGATGTTAGGGAGTTGTTTAATTGTTGTGTCTCACTTCCCCATCAATAAAATAGAATATCAATGAAATGGAGGGAATATGCAGTTTACAGGCAGATCTGGAATAGATAAAGACTGAGAACAGTCAGAAACAATGGGAGAAAGGCCCACACAAGGAGCACAAACAGGCCTATACATCATCATTATGGATTTTCCCCTCACAGCCCAGTAAGGTGGCTCTTTCCATGTATAATCCCCACAGTAAAAATCATCCAAGTGAATTAGATGTTTGTGTGCTGTGCCAAGAAATGCTCCTTAAGTGAGAAATCTCTGCCTAAATAAGAATCCTCTGGAGACACTTAAGGTACAAATAAAAAATGGTTATGTCAACTACTGTGTATCTTTTAAGCAAGAGAAATGTTACTTTTTTCACATTGCCTCAGTCTTTCTCCTGATTTAACTGCCAAAAAGTCCTCTGATCACAAGAGTGCTGTTGTATAGCTTGACCTGCTGTGCTGAACCTAAGTACTGCAATATATTTTAAGGTGGAATGAGCTGTGAGCATTTTAAATTAGGTTATGTGCCTTAAGGTGGCAGTTGCTGCTCCCAGGCACAATTAGAGTAATGAAATGAAAGCTGATTTAATGGTTACAATAAAAGAAATAAAATAGAGAGGTTTGGCCAGACCAGTTTTTATACAAGTTTCTATTAAGAAAGAATGGAACTCATAAAAATAATACCAAGCTGGAAATCATAATGTTTTTTCATATCATGATAAAGATTGGATATGTTCTTGCTAAAAATTTTTTAAAAATAAATTATTCTTAGCTTATAATCAGCACCAGAAATGTATTTCAGAGAGTTGTCTTCCACAAGAAGACTGGCTTACATTTATCAGAGCTACATTATTCCAAGAGAGTGGTAAAAATATATGGAGAGACACACCTGGAAATATCTAAATGGACTATTTGTCTATTCAATCTTTGATCTGCAGTGAGAGGGATTTTCAGTTGCTGATCTGGAGGATAAACAGGCCCAGGAGCTCTCCCAGGGTCTCCTCTCCCCCAGCAGAGGCTCTGTGGCTGTAGCTGTGCACGGAGCACAGCAGAGCTGGAGCTGGGTCACAGACATCTCTTATGGAAAATCCTTTCCTTGGGATTTTTCCTCCTGAGAAGCTGAGAGGCCTCAGGAGCGAAATGTAAATGATGGTTATCTGCTGCTGTGGAATGCAACAGGTGCATCTGTGATTGGTCTCATGTTGGTTGTTTCTCATTAATGGCCAATCACAGTCAGCTGGCTTGGACTCTCTGTCCCAGCCACAAGCCTTTGTTATTCATTCTTTCCTTTTCTATTCTTAGCCAGCCTTCTGATGAAATCCTTTCTTCTATCCTTTTAGTATAGTTTTAATATAATATATATCATAAAATAAGAAATCAAGCCTTCTGAAACATGGAGTCAGATCCTCGTCTCTTCCCTCATCCTGGGACCCCTGTGAGCACAGTCACAGAGCTGTGTCCTGGTTTCCACCCCAGGTGATTTTTCCAGCCAAATGTTGAATTTGGGAGCTCTGTCAGGGGTGGTGCTGTGGCCCTGTGCCCCTGGTGCCAGGCTGGAGAGGGATCCCAGGCTGCAGGGATGCCTTTAGCATGGCTCATTGCTGGGGAGATGTTGTGTGAGGGACAGGTGGGGCTCGTCCCTGTGGCTGTCAGGCTCCTGCTGCTGGGGATGATTTCAGTTCTTGTTATCCTGGGACTGGGGCCAGAGGCAGCAGGTGCAGGAAAAGTCTGGAGTTCTAATTTATTACCCTTTACCTTGTGAACATCAGCTGTCCTTAGCAAAGAGAAGCACAGCGGTTGCTTTCATAGTGAGTGCTTTTCAGAAATCGATAAACCTTTACTGACAATATTCTTTGGGAAAATACATAAATACATTCCTGAGAAACATGGATTCTAATGGTGCAGGAAGAGAATTGTGTGCTTTTCATGGAAATCTTTACTTCCTAATCTGCCCTTCCCTTGAGAACCAGGAATGGATCACTTTTCTTTCAACAACAGATTAGGTGGGAGGATAGTTTTGGGAATTAAGCACATCCTCACATCTTTCACCAGTTTTGCTAGCCAATAAAAAGCAGCCTAGTCAGACCAACTCCCAAACATTGCTGCTGGCTTTCAGATATTTGTAACAAGGATGGGAATAAATTAAAGCTGGGAGGGGGGATTTACATGCATCTTTGTCTGTCTAGAAGTTGTATTATTGTGGAACTGTAAAGAGAGGGACTGTTATAAATGAGAAAAAAATATTTAGTGTAATGCTTAAAACTCTTACTGGCATTAGGATGGGGGAAAATTGGACTGGTTTTCAAAATACATTAATTCAAGGGGAGGATGTGGGTTCTTGTTGGGTTTTTGTTCCTATATATTTGTCTGTTTTGGTGATGTAAGTTTTCTTGTTGTTTATTTAGGCCCAGATACTGCACTAATAATGTACAGTCAGTATGCCATTAATAGACAATAATTTGGGGTTTGTGTCACATATGGCCTGAATCATAACTAGCCACGAACAAACTCTAGTTTTAAAGATAATGAAGAAATAAACTACAGGAGCTGCAGAGACTCAAGGAGTCTGTCCTGTGTGACAGAAACAACTTTTAGGACAGAAATTGTGTCCTGCAAGCAGGTGACCACAGACCAAGCTGTGTCCCCATGGGGGTTGTTGATGGAGGGGCTCCTTTGTCCTTCAAGGAAAACTGCAGCCACCCTGCTTAGCTCTGCAGCCTGAAGTTCATGCAGATAAGGAGACCTTTTCTTGTGCAAAACAATGTCTTTTAAAGTAAAATAATAATTAAAATCCACATTTCCTACAGCAGCAGTGCTAGGAAGTATTACCATTTGTAATTCCAATTCACTCTGGGCCACATTTATCTGCCTTATGCCTATTTTACATTCATCAACATGACAATTAGGTGTTTTAAGCAGCTCAAAACATTCCAGACAACCAAATATTATTTCTTGTGCAGAACACATTAGCCTTAAAACGATTAGTGAAGTCTAAGCTGCAAATTACACCATTTTTAAAAAAAATCTGCTCCACTCACAGTTGTGATGCTTTTAGGGGCATCAAACAGAGCAGGGCAGAGCTGCACTGAAGTCAAGATAAACTCAAACAAAACTCCTGTGGGTTTGTCCACACAACAGGCACAGAACTGGTTTAGGGTGGAACCATCCAAATATTCCACTTTCAGCCAGAGTGGATTCAGCATATTCATACATTTAGATATCTGGCATTTTAATATGACAGAGAGGAATTGAAATATGTAGTGTTTTTTACCCTGACATCTCTTTATTTGTATGCACAAATGTAAATATATTTATATTTTACAAGTGATTTCATAAAGAATGCCTGTGATAGGACTTACAGTGATCCGTAAGTTAAATATTGTGCAGATAAAGGATCATTTTGTGCCTTGTTTAGTCGTGCAAATCCTCTCCTATGATCTTAACCAACAATGTCACCCATTCATTTCCATTCAGATTATTGCTGCTGAAATGTTACCTTACATTCTGTAATTTATCTTCTCCTCTGGGACAGTTTTTAACCATTTTCCCTTTTAAAGCCATATCCCACTTTTTCTAGGATGTAGAGGTGGTACCTTGACTTCCCCCCAGCCTGCCAAGGATTACCCCATGGATTACCCCGTGCAGAATTTTGGTGCCTTTCCCCCATTGCCCTTGAGGCTGCCCCTAACCCTGAGTGAAACAAAACCATTTCCCCTTCAGAGCCCTCCCGGGGGAGCCAGGCTGCCAATGTGCTGAGATGTCTGCCTGAATTGCTGACCAAAGCTGTGCCATGCTCCCCTTGAACTGTCCCTGCTTTTGTCTGTCTGTTGTCTGACATCTCCGGTTATAAACCTTGTCGGTCAAGGACTTTGATTTATTTCTTTGCACAGTGTGTTGAGGCCACAGACTGGAAGTGAGACAATTGTTTTTCCACAGTAGTGCAAAGCCTGAATGTCTGAGGCAGGGCTAAGCCATGCAGGTCAATACCCTTGAAATCAGCGTTCCCCAGGACCTTAGGTGGAACTCCACAGATGAAGTTTTAACTTTAGGAATGCATTCTGATATGCAGAAGAGCTCATCTTGCACCCTGTGCGGTTACTGTGACCCCAACTCTGCTGGCTTTAATGAGAGTTTTTCCAGTATCCCTGGTGAGTTCTGCAGCAGGTCCTCAGCACATGACCCATGCTTCTTTTGCCTGGTTTTGGCAATTAAGAGATGATCTGATTTAATTGGCATCATCAGGAGGCAAGGGTTTGTGAGTGCTCCTCCTCAGTCTGCTTTCACACTTCTTGCTGAACTTTGAACAAGCTTTATTGAAAATGTGAGTCATGATAGCACATTAAATATTTAAACCAGTTTAAGATTTAATCCCAATTTATAGTGCAGCTTTGTCTAATTTACTGCATATTACACAATTTCCTTTACAGATAACTTTTAGTGTGTTATATAAATAATAAATCAGTCTCTCGTGATTCTCAATTGTTCTAATATGGTTTAATATAAAACTTACATTTGCCATCATTTAAATGTTGCTAGACCAATTTATTTTATTTTTCCTCCCTTACCTATTCAGATTGCACATTAGTTCTTTTATAATATTATGGGTTCTATGCAGAAAATTACAGCCATCCAAGCATTTGAAGTTCTTTGTTATCTTTTCTTTTAAAGCAGGATGGAGACAACCTTGGCAAGCCTAAATGACAAAGCAAAAGCCCAGGTTCAGTGGGTCACAGCAGCTCAGCCCTGATCAGGGGCAGTAATTCTGGTGTCAGTGTGTTCTCTGTTCTGCTCACACAACCAGCTGAGGGATCCTCTTCCTGCTCCTGCTTATGCAGCTCTTTGTGCTTGGTATTGAGAATTTGCAGCTAGGGGAGAAACTTTGCCACAGTGTCAAAACTTCGGGGTTTTATAAGGGCCCAGATGAAAATTTAACATTTTCACCTAATTTCACCAGGCATTTAAAGGTTTAGTGTGGTGTCTGTGAAACTTTATCAGCAATGTCTCTTTTTGTCTGGTGGATATTATCAAATGTTTCTTTCAAAGATATGAAGGAATCTGTTTCTAAGGCTATTTCAGAAAGGATGAAAAAAAATTTTAATGAAGAAAAAACTAGGAATTATTTAACCAACCTTAATTTCTACATAATACAAAACAAGAAACTAAATATAAGGGAAATAAACACATTAAAGGCAGAGTTTGGATGTTGAAAATCGTTACTGAATATAACAAAATACATTGTCTTTCAGGGAAAAGAAAAAAATCATTAAAACTGTCTTTTCTCCCAAATCAGCTGGGAGAAAGTCTGAAAGCAGAAGAAAGAAATAATACATTACACAAAGGGGTTAGAGCCTATGGCTATCCTGAGTACAAAATTTGGGACATAAAGGTAGCCAGCAAGAAATAATGATGTGTTTAAGGCTTAACATCTCAACAGCTTTTATTTTCTATTCCCTCTCACTGATAGTGTGTACATTAATGCTTTATTTAAAACATTCCTTCAGCCTGAGTGTAAACTGGGAGAGGGGAAGATGTTAAATATTGAACAGCACCTACTCTGATAAGCTCCTGCTGAAGAAAAGGAGGGTCTGTAAATTTTACTCTGTTCAGACATTGACAGGAGTGTGACCTGCTCAGAGCACCAAGGACCCTGCAGGATTTTTGCCTGACATCCAAATGGAATTGGGATTCAGGGCCATGAAGGTTCTGAACCCCCACTGAACAAAGTCTGTACAGTCAGAGCAGCTGCTTTCACCTTAAGAAAGGACAGTTTTTGATTTGGAGAACAATCTGCCATGAGATGTGATGCAAAGGTCTAAATAGGTTTTAGAACTTGTGTTCTAAAATAATGACCTAAAGAATAAATTCTAGAATAAATAAAGAAATAAATTCTAGAATAAATGACCTAAAGAGGTTGATTGAGGGAAGCACTGAGTATTTTTGGTTGTTATGACAGAATCTGATAGATCAAGTTTGATGTTGCAATGTTTAGAATAACTGATGCTGTGTAAAGTCAGTTTTGGGCAGAATGAATGAAATACTTCATCTTTCTGTAGAACTGTAGCATTGGATTATGAGCTCTGTAATTGACCCATAACTTCTGGTTATCATGAATAAAACAGCAAGGCCAAACCAACTCTTGGGGAGGATTTAGTGTTGTTCCCACCTATGGTCAAGATTTTAGGCTTGACATTCTAAGTTTGTGAGTATTCCTGTTTTTTAAACAGTGTAGGTGGAAAAGGGACTGGCATTGATTCAGCTGTTATCCTTAAAGGTGAAAAGCTTTTTGTAACTGAATTAATAGTAATCTTGAGGACAGGTCTCCTCCAGGGACAAACTTTCCCCTTTATGAAGAAGTTTCTCTGTACCTTAGAGTTCTATCTTTTTATTATTTAAATCTAAATACTATTTAAATCATTGGCTAATATTACACAAAATTCATTTACCTTTCTTTATTCTTTTGAAATATCTATGGAATTGTCATGTTTGCTGTGGGTATCTCGTGCTCAGCTCCTCTGACTGCCTCTCCAAGTGGTCTGCAAATTGATCAATAATTTTTTATGCACTAGAGTAGGAGCCAACTGCAGCAATATCACAGAGCTGAATTCTGCTTTTATATCAGCACAAAGTGAGGGAGTGCTGATCGTGCTTGTTTGAAGTCAACTTTGGCAAATCTTAGAAGGCTGCAGGATGTGTGGCCAGATTTTCTAATAAATGCAGGCTTAGACTATGCATCCTTCAAAACACAGCACTGCTGGTCTCTGAAGGGCTGTTTTGTTGCTGTCTTGAGCCAGAAGACACTTTAGGGTTAGATTTAAGCGTGGCTGTAGCAGTGCTGTGTTGGTATTTGTGTCTATAACCCCCTATGCAATGTAAAAAGCACCATCAGGTTCAGTGTGAGTGCCTAAAGAAATGAAACTCGTTTGTCAGCAATCCCTGCTCCTCCTGCCCAGGCTCAGGGAGCGTCTCTGGGGCTGTTTGTGGCTCCTGGGAGAGCTGCAGGCCAACCCTTGCAGATTTTACTGAACTGCCAGCAGAGCCCTTGGCTCTGCGTCTCTGCAATCTGGAAATCCAGATATTTAGATTGCTTTTAGTAGATGTTCTTTTGTAATTGCTGAGCCTAGTGCTCCTGTTTAACTCCAAAATGTGTCTTGCTAGGAGGCATTCCAGCATCAGCCCATGGAGCTGGTCTGTTCTCTGTGGACACCCAGCTCCAGGGTCACCAAAACCTGTGTGGGACACATCCAGCAGCATCCCTGCATTTCTGGGTAACCACAGCAGGCATTCCAGCCACGTGAAATCTTCTGTGAACATCCTTGTAAAAGCTTTTAAGCAGCAACTCACAGTGTGATTGCCTCTGATCATTCTGAGGGAAACTTTGTTCAAGATTTTTCAAAGGCTGAACATTGATCTGGTGTATTATTTGTGATGCAGAACAAGTGTGTTTACATCTCCATGCCCAGAGGAGACTGAACTACAGCTAGATCCCCTTTAATGTATCTGCTATATTATTTTCAGCTTTGAAAATATATATGCCATAGATTCTTTTATTTGGACAAACCAGGGTCTTATTTAAAGTCTGTTGATTTACACTGGGTTGGTTTGTGCTCCTTCCTGAGTAGATAAACCATGAAAAACTGGGGATGAGCAGGATATGGTATTCCAGGACAATCCCAAGCATGTAGAAAATCAGGGGTCATAAATATCATGTAACAGCATTTCTACAGGTTTTTTCCTTCATCAAAACTGTTGTTTCCTGTATGTTGTGGTGGCTGTACTAATCAATCCCCCTCATTCAGTTTCTTACCTTATTTCTCTCTCCAGTAACACTTGCTGAGAGACCTTCAGCAAAATAATTCCAAACATTAAAATCAATATCCAAAAAGATGCACCCAAGTCGTTCAGCAGGGGCTTGAGTCAGCCCTTACCTCCAGTGGAGGCAGAAAAAAATGTATTAAAAACCCAAGGACCCTGCACTGCCTTTCTGAGTCCCAGGCCTTGGAAGAGCTGGTATCCTGTTTATCCCAGGGTGGAATTTAAAGCAGCCTTAAGTCTGCTCTTGTTGCCTTTAGTTTAGGGAGTCCCAGGCAGGGATGAGGTGAGGGTGTCTCATTGCACAGGGGCTCGTTCCCTGCTCATGGAAAAGGAACGAGGCAGGATCCCTGCAGGGCAGGAGAGCAGCTCTGCTGTTTGGTTGGGGTTTTATTCCCTTTCTGCCTTCAGGACTTCTCTGGAGATTTCTGTTGAAAGTTTTCTTGTTTTATAGTGGACTAGTAATGTGTAGAGAGCATTGCTCACCGTGAGCAAGAGGACAAAAAGCAAAGCAAAATTGTTTTACATTAATCTTATTTTTCAACTTTATACGTTTTCTTATCAAGTATTCACACTTTGTTTCAAGTGAAGAACAGTATGATAAATTCATTTTTGTTTTGTTTCCTTTATAGCACAGCACTTGCCCTGCAGGGAGAATCAGCATTTCTGGATCAGTTGATGGCTGCAAGTGCATTCATTTGAATTTCACCATCGATCTGTTCTACCCTATGACTCACTTTTGTGGTGCTTAATTTCCAACACACTACTTATATACTCCAAAGAATGTTGTTGTTTTTTTTTTTTCCTCTTGCCCACCTTAATCCTTCTCTAATGAATAAGTTCAGAGCCAGACACTGCCCGTATGGATCGATATTCTAAGGAGTAATTTTGCAAGCAGACAAAAGGGAATGTTTCTGAAGGGTGAACTGGTGAAATGGTGGCTAGCAGAGACAGAATAGAAATCTTTTACTGGGAATTGTTTCCCCCCACATGGGACATAGGACTTGACCAGTTTATGGTGTAGCTGCACAAGGGGTGGTGGTTTCACCTGGAGCTCTCCAGCCTTGTTGCTGTGAGGGTAAAACCATCTGAAAACTCAACAGCTTGACACAGGAAGGAACCTGTGATGCCTTGAGAAGGCTGATCTAGAACAGAGTTAAAGAATAAAGCAGGGATCTATTAAAAGGATCTTCTCCAGGGCTGTACCCAAGATGAACCAAAATGGTCCCAAAATGCACGACCAGGTATGGGGTCTCTCACTTTTATAAGTTCTGCTCCATTTGCATATTGGAGTTAATTGTACAATTCCAGCTTTAGCCCATGCAGTCCCATCCTTGTTTTTCTTTCTCCAGCCCATGTTGTTTCTGCTCTTGGGCTGAGATTTGGATCAGTTATCCTTGGTGCCCAGCTGGAGCAGGAATTGTTTTGTCTCCCTGCTCTGTGCACAGAGCTCAGCATCCCCTGATGTGAAGCTCAGACTCACACACTAAAGCAGCACAGAATGTGAAAATATAAAACTAAAACCTGAGGCATCAATACATTTTGCAAGAGCAGTCATGTCTGGTGATGCATCTTTTGCAAGCCCTCTTACATCCTGTGATAGCCTTGCTTCATGCACAATTTGTTATACTGTTCACAAAAGCAATTACAATTTGCACTGTATCTATAAAGCAGTTAAAATTTATAATAATTTGCAAATGGAAATTTATTATAGTGAGCAACTGGAGTTGTGCCCTCTGAGCTGTGAGAGATCCTTACCTTGGGTGCCAGGGTTTATAGGACTCTCTTGGGCACTCAGATATGGACACAGGGTAGAACATTTGCTATTTTACTTATCCAAAGGAACTTGCAGAAAATTTTAGCTTTTCCTTTGTTATAGAAGCAAAATTAGGAAATATGCTCATGCTCAGACCATTTCTTAAAGAAAAAGGAAAAAATCCATGTGGCCTGACCTGTCATTGGTTTATGTTCTATAGGAGCACTGTTCTTTTGCAGGGCACTGGTGTTGTTCTTCTTCTCTTATCACACTTAGAGGCAAAACTGAGCTGTGGAGGGGATCTGAAACCTGTTTTGAAACCGAGTCATAAATGCAAATGAAAAATAAGAACACAGTTAGTCTTACTGAGAAACAAATATAAATATTGTACAAAGAGAGATCTGTGCCACTGGAGTGCATACATCAGGCTATCAAGGCATCATGTAGTTGTTTCATTTATTCCAACTTCTTTTCATCCTGTGAACAGCTGTCCCTTTATTTCTAAAAGCTATTTTAATGTGGCAAGGGTGTTTTTTATTTAATCTGCTACAATACTCCTTTTGTCTCCTTGTCATACTTCCAGCTTTAAAATATTAATCCAAGCTAACAAAGAGAATTTTTGATGTATTCTAAAATCCTGAATGCAATGTATAATTTAAAAATGAAAACATTTTATTAGGTTATGTTCATATTTAGATTCAGATATGTTTGGCTGGAGTTAGGCTCCTACTTGGAGATGGTTTTGCAGAAATAAATATTTATTGGGCATTAACAGTCTGCCTAAACATAGCTACATGCTACAGGGTGTTAAGTGCCCTTTCTGTGCCAGTCTAATGCTGAAGCTTTGCATTCTCATGCTCAGAGTTCTCTTTGCCCAGCCAGCAGAAGTTTGTATTTTAAGTTGAAGATTTCACATTCAGTTCCAGTTATGAAGAAAATCCACATACCCTGGGGCTATGTTCATCTCCCTTCCTGGGATTCACGTGCCTGAAACACTCCTCAGACCCAAATTCAGAAATTTTAGGACTAATGATAGATAAAAATACCAAATGGAAATTAAAGCACTCATCAGTAAATGGTTTTTAATTCTTATATTAGTGGATGTTTTATTTTATTAACTGAAAGTCACTGAGTCTATCCATAATTCTGGATAATTGCTGAAAAGGTGTGAAATGGTTGCTGAGTCCCAAAATTTCAAATACTTTCGGATATCCTAGTTCTGGTACACAAGTTTTATGTACCTATGTGATTTCATTGGAAATGCTATACATAAAAAGTAATATGTATAAAAGCCATATGGCTTATTAAAAGCACTTGGAAATTAATCATTCAGAACATCTGATGTGCTACATTTGCAAAAATTGTGTCTAGCTGGAAAGTGATTACCAGCTCCCCAAAAATGGTGTGGTTTACCTTTAATGTTTAGGGTAATATATTCCCTTCCAGAAACATCAGCAACTTTATTATTTGTAAACTCATCTCTTGGCATTTAGATAATGGTATTTCCCAATGAAAGGATTTCAGAAAAAAAATTGTACTGCCATCTTCATATTTCCAACATGATAGCAATTAAAAACCACAAGGAAAGAAGCAGTTTGGATTTCTGTTGTGCTGCAAGTCTTGACTGCCCTGGTCTGATATTTTCAGGAGGAAAAGAAACAAAAGGGAAGCCATGCTAGGATTAGCTATGTGTAGCATTTACCCCTGTAATTGTTCTGCAAGTGGCTCATGCAGGGTAGGGCACCTGAGACTTGTTAGGGAAGGTTTCCAGCAGTGGAGCTGCATTCTGTGATTAGCAGAGGAGCTCTGCTCTTGCAGGGTGACCCAAACCTTGCCCCAGGAAGAAGCAGCCAGTGGGATTTTGGTGCTGGCACCACTGGGAACTGGGTCACTGAGGTGACAGCTGGGGTGGGGACAAGCCTGGGGTTAGATGTACCTGCCAAAAATCTCCTTTTCCCTCAGTTTTCTGGGGTTTGCATCCTACCTCACGTGTGGTCTGTTAAACCTGCTGCTCCTGGGCTAGCACTGGACCAAATATGTAACCTAAAAGGCTGGACTGGAAAGCCAAGGGAAGAAATATGACAAATTTTCCTGCAGTGATATCTGATTTCTCACCTGAGATAATATTAGACTCACTGGCTGATAACATTTCAAGATTGGCACTTGGCTGAAGTGTGTTCAGTCTGGAAGTCAGGAACCATAACACATTCAGAGATATATTTAGGAGAGAGAGGGTTTTCTGCTGCTGAAGTGCAAACACACAGTTGAAAGAGTTTTAATTCTGCTGCAGCCAAAGCAGTTCCAGGGAATATCAGCCCAGTTTCAGTGTTTATAGCAGAGCATGTGCCAGACTGTCTCTGCCTCAAAGCTTCCCCTGGCTCTTTTGGCCTTTAAGTCAGAACAGTTTTTACCAGGCAAAGGTTTGACCTCTCTTGCTTTCCATTGCTGTTGTATTCCTCAGGAAAGGCCTATCCATCTGAGCTGTGTGTAGCTTTTTCTTTTTTTCAGAATGGTATCTAGAGGTGCAGGAAGTGACCGAGCTGAGTGAGAACCAGCTGAACTGAATTGCCAGTTTGCAAAGGCTCTGACTCCTGTGTGGGGTTTGGATTCTCCCTCCTAGGAGAGAATCACCTTGGAATGCAAATGCTCTGAACAGGCTGGGCTCAGCACTTGCATTTAAACCCCTCTCCCCACATCAAGTCACAGTGCAGCTGTAGTGGAGAGAAGTGCAGGGCAGTGTGGAAGGAGGAGGGGGAGAACTCAGCAGAGCATCATCTAAAGCAGGACTTTCCAGCTCATTGGAGCTCTATTTGCTGCATGCTCAAGAGACTACTGGAACAACAGAAAGCTCTGCTTGAGTGTGTAGGAAAGGAAAAGACAGCTGTTGTGCTATCCTCAGCTAAATGAAACCTGATTGCTGGGTTGGTTGCCCTTCTCCAGTTATTAGAATGACCATCTGGGAAGTCAGTAACAATTAGTCATTGTTTGGCCAGATAGTGCCAGGAATCAGCTGCCTGCATGGACTTGTAAATAAGCTGGGGCTTGGTGGAAAATGAAAGTGGAATTTATTTTTATGATAGAATGTGGGTCTCTGAACATGAGGGAACAATTTTGCACCCTGAGGTAAGAATCCATGAAGAATGTAGCTTTTACCTGTGAGCCTTGACCCTTCCTCCTGGGACTCCTTTTCCCCCCTTCTTGTTAAAATAACCATTCTCATCCCACACCTCCCTGTAATGGCCAAAGGCTCCAGGTGTGCTGCTGCTCTGTAGGAGACAGGAGCAGAGCAGGGTCCTTGTCCTGTGCTCCTCCTGCATATCAGAGCTGGGCAGTGGAGCCAGAACAGGTGGAAAGGCAACAAAAGGATTGTCAGATCTCTGGCTACCTGGATGTGGTGCTTTCAGCCGTTCTCAGCCTGGCAAGGAAATCTGACTGTGCTTGCTGGAGTGCACTCACTTGTGGCTGTGGGGAGGGTTGGGATGAGATTCCCAAGGCTCTCTCCCTGCAGATGTGACTGTTTGAGCTCCGTGCAGGAAGGGATGCTGGCCCTTTCCCTCCCTGCTGTAGCAAACCCCCCGTCCCAAAGAAGCCCTGACCCTGCAGGGAGCTGCAGCTCTGTGCTCTGCCCACCCAGCACCAGCCTGCTCCACATGGTACAGCATGCCAAAGGACTTTGTGCTCACCTCAAATAAAACTGATTGTTTTGCTAATGAGATAAATTAACACATTTGAAAGCCTTCCTTACAGGAACAAATTGCTGTGCAGCCATCTGCAGCATTGTGCCTTGTGCTGTTTGCTGTAGATGTTAATGTCAATTAAAAACCAAAAGGGAAATGTCCTCTATGGATGGCTATTGTTTTTAATCCTTTTAAATACTATTGATTTCTATTTTATTCCTTTTCATTTCTTTTTGGACTTGAAGTGGCTTTATATTGATTTTGCTTGTTATCTTGTTTCAAGTACCCTTTTATGTTCCTATTTCGTGCCATTTTTGTTGCTTACCTTTCAGTTGTGGGTGCACACAAACCACAAAGGTGCAAGTTTATTTCAGTTCTGTTACACTTCTTCCCCCCTTTCTTTTCTTTTATCCATGCATTATAATTGTTCTCTCCTATCCATTGTATCTTCATTTTAATGTCTCTCTCCTGTGCCCTGTAATTTACAAGCTTTTGGTAATTTCTTGTTGTGAGTTGTTAGTTTTGGGGAGGTTCTCTCTTCCCTCCCCCCACCTTCCAATATAAAAAGTTTTGTTGGAATTTTGCTGGAATGGAAGTTTTGTTGGAATAGAAATTTTCATTACAGACCATTGTCACAATTGATGCTATTCTGTTGTTGACAAACACAATATTCTATACCTATGATACCTAAATTTAAATACTCTAAATTGTTCCGTTTTAAACTTAGAGGTCAGCATTCAATTTGGGGTTGAGTGATAAAATGTACCACCTGCATCAATGCCCTGTTGATCCATTTGATCAATCAAATGGCTCAATCTCTACTTGAGCACAGGTTTTTTGTGTTCCCTGGTGAAGCTTTGAGAACCTTGGTGTGAGTATGAGCCCATTGTTGATGACCTAAAAGTAGGAAAACTCGGTGATCAGGTGCACATTCAGTGCTTTCAGAATGACTTGCCTTGTTTGAATAGAATCAAGAGTATGAAGGGAAAGAATGAAATACAATTCAGATATGAAAAATATAAAGAAAGTGAAGCAACCGAAGTGTTCATGGCAAAAAAGCACTTTTAATCTATAAAGCAGGTTTCAAGGTTAGTCAAGTGTGCCAGTTCATTTATTCTAAAGCTCCTATTGCTTAGATTTTAATAATCATTCTGTACTATGATACTTTATTGTTAATATGAAACATATTGGAGAAAATGAATAGCTAATGGTATCACTTTTTAAGTGCTGTTGAATGCTTTCTTCAAAATGGAATTAAACAGCCTGAGCCTTATATAATTTTTTTTAAATAGGCTGAGTGATAGCAAGGAAGAGAAGAGATTGAAATGTTTGTTGCCTTTCCCTAAAAATCAAGTATTTCAGTATTTTAACCATATTAATTAGAACCAGAAGTGTAAGGCTGGTTGTGTCTATACAAACATGGTTACTGCTTCCTCAGAATTTCTGAGGCCTTTAAAATACAGACACAGCAAACAGGTTGAAGATGGGAGGGGAGAAGTGCTGGAAAGCAGCCAGAGAGGGGAGGATTCTCCCAGAGCAGCCCCTCAGGGGATGCCAGTCCCACATCCCCTTCTCTGAGCTTGCAGGGACAGGCAGTGGGTGCCATGGCCACTCCTCTGTCCTTGAAACCTGGAAATGAGCCCAAAATCTGAATTATTTTTGTCCTCTTAATCAGGCCCAGGCACTGTCACTCTGTGAGTGAGGAAAGCACACTCCAGGTGCAGGAAGGGGAATTTCAGTGGGGAGATTTCCTGTGCCAGTGCCCTGATGGAGGCAGCCTGGTGCCTGTCCCTGCTCCCCACCTGCTGCCTCCCTGCTGGGGCGGGGACAGGTGAGCAAAGGTGGCTCTGTGGGATCTGCCTGTATGGAAAAGAGGGAAACATCTGAGCAGGGGAGAGTGTGGCCCTTCCAGTTTGGTGTCAGGACATTGGGATATTGCCCCAGCAGTTTACAACTCACTGCAACACATTGTGCTGCTGTGTGAACACAACACCTCATTTTTCTTGGCAAAATTTAATTATTCATTGAGGGAGTGGGACTTTTGTGCCATTTTTTTCCCCTTTCTGTTAAATGCTATTTTTATAGGGAGGTATATCTACCTAAAAGCCTTGCTGAAACCACAGGCACTCCTCTGTGCTACAAAGTGAGATAATTCCTTCAAAACTAAACCCCAGCAGCAAAGGATAAAGCAGTGAAAGGTGGAACATGATGTGCATACACGTGTGCTGTGTCATTGCAAGTGCCTACAAAGGGCTCCTTTATCTTTTCTCTTGCTCAGCAATCCCGTTGGGCTGCAGAATAACAGCAATCAAGGCACTTGTCTGGGGCAGATTCCCTGTTTGTTGGCTTGCTTCTCTCTAATTCTTTCGGTGCACAAAGCCCTCCGTGGTACTTGACGCGATCACAAGTTGGTTTTAGGAGTGCGTCTCTCAGAGTAAATAATCTCACTAAAGCACTGAAGGAAGCTGGTGCCAATTTCCCTTTTTTTCTAGCTGCCTGTTGGCCACATCTGCTCCTCCTGGATGAGCCCAGAAATCAGGGAATGGAGTGCAGTGGGAGGCAGAGCGCTGCCTCTTGGTGGCCCAGCAAAACAGGAGGCAGCTTTTCATCTTCAGCTTTAGCCCTCATTATCAACGAGCTCACAGGCTGAGGTGTATAAATTACATGGAGCAAACTGCTGGGAACAGATTTTTCCCAACCTTTCTAATGTTTAGTCATGCTGAAATGACTAAGTTTTAAAAAGCATTGAACTTACGGTCTTTTGACCAGGTCAAAAAAAAATCTGGAAGAATGACCACAGCTTGCTCTCCTGACCATTAATTTGCTGCCAGAACAGAAAATAGCAGGTGTTAAACAACTTGAAAGGCCAGCCCAGACTCCTGATGAGTAATTTAATAATCTGTTGAGGTGGTTCTTGGTTGTCAAAAAGTAGATTTTTCTTGGGCAACTCAGATGTCTCTGTGAATACATTTCAATGATGTCAGGAGAAGGAGCTTTCCAGTGCAATGTTCCTGTAAGAGCAATACAAAAAGGTGACTTTTTCTTTTTTTTTTTTTTTTTTTTGAAAAATATAGTCTTTTGCATAGAAAACTAGGTATTTTTTTAGTCCCTATTATTTCTGGTTTTTTATGTGCCAGAATATTCCTGATGTTTCTTTCTTTGTTCTTCTCTCTCCTTAATGGTTCCCCTGGACAAAGAAAAGAATATGTACAACACCTGCAATCATACTGTGAAATAGAAATTATTCTCATTAATCTGTGAACCTTTTCCCCTTAAATTTGATTCAGGGGATCCAAAGCAGCAGCTTTTGTCAAAATAGGCTGCAGGAACATTTCCTGTGAGCAAGGGAGCAGGGCCACAGTGTGGGTTAGCCTGACCTTGTTGGCTTGAGGCTGCTGCTCTCCCTAAATGCTTCCTTTTTTTCATCCTTCTTCAAAGAGCCAAGGGGAAACCTTCTCTTGTTTGAAGTCAGTGGTAAAACCCCTATTGACTCGAGGAACATCCAGTTTTCACCCCTGAAACATTTCAGCCCTTTGAGAAGGTTTGAAGCAGTTGCAAACACAGAGATGCAGCTTCCTCAAATGCAGAACAAGAACCCATCCAGCCACCTGGAAATATCCTTACAGCTTCTTCTTAAGTTTGTCTAAAAATGATACCATGCCTGCTGTAAGGTTCAATTCTTCTGCATCTGTTAAATTGCTTTGCATGAAACTGTAGCTCTCAGGTACCATGGCAACCATGTTTTCTAATCTGATTTTAAATTTTTACAGTGCAATGCATAAAATATTGGTACCTTTTCTAGTTTTTGATTTATAAGTGGGTGTAAAGATAGGGACAGCATTTTAAAAGGCATATGAGTCTCTACAGTTAAATGCTTTCTCTTTTTTGGATGATATGTTGGAAATGGTTTCTTATTTTATTATGAAAAGTAAATATTGATTGGCTGATTACAGATGTCTAGATTATAGCTGGCATTTGAGGTCTTAATAGCAAGTAGTATTTATAGGCACTATGTGGGACCTTTTCCACCGAGTTAATGTAGATTGTAGAAAATTCAATTGTTTCCTGTATTTCCCCATATAGAGTGGGTATCTAAATATCTAAAAAATTCTGCCTCTTACTGAATATATTTAGTGTGGAGATAACTTCACTGTTTAAGAATGATTCTGTAAGACCTGCTAAAACACATAAAAATTGCCCTTTTCCCAAGAAAGCTAAAGATAACACTTAGATTTTTAGCCATTGTATTGTATTATGCTCTTAATATAATCTGGAAGTCATTATGTTTCCAGAAAGGTTCTGAGAAGAAAATCCCATTGTGCTTAAATGATTGTACGTGTGAAATGTGTCGTGGTCAGTGTGAAGCCTCTGCTATCAATTGAATTAAGCTGGCACAGAGCACATTCTGCAATTCAGATGTGCAAGAATGTCCCTGAAAGATGTCAGCCTCAATTCATCTCAACATTTGACCTGATGCCCACTGCACCTCCCTGCCATGGAATCACAGCCTGGGCTAATCCACAAACTTTGAGCTGGGCTTCAGTCGAGTTTTATAATTAGAGAAATTGGGTTTAGGTGGAGGGAGGATACAAAGGAATTCTTTGCATGAAGAGAAGAAGAAAAAAGGACAGAAATATTTGGGAAGTGTTATAATACATCAATTAACTTTTTAACTAGGTAGCATGACCAAATAGCCTTCCTGTGAACCCTATTCCAGTCTCTGCATCACACCTGATACCTTAATAAAAGTACAGGCAGCATCCCAAAGAGATAAGAGGGAAATGAGCTTTCTGTTCCAAAGATCAGTGGGCAAGAAGCCCTGGAACAGCAAGAGAAAGCAGAGCAAACCCATTGTGAATATTCCAAATAGCCTTTGTGCATGCAGGAGCCATGAACAGGGGAATGATCAGAGGGGATCCTTCATCTCAGCCCTTTCTGATCCCTTTAGGGAAGGGGGAGCACGCGTGGGTTGGCAGTGATCACTTCTGTTTCTGCTGAATTAGACTTTCACTGGCCTTGTGTGTACAAAGGCAGATGACAGGAATGTGTGAGGTTTGCCCTGGAATGTGTAGATGACACAGAAAATGAATAAAATCCCTGGAGTCTCTAGTGTACATATTGTTTTTGTATGGTTTATAAACATTTGAGCCGGATCTTTGTACCTCTTTTTTATTTTACTTTCATTTGAAAGCAGTAAATGGTCATTGTTAAAAGTGGACTTGTCTAAGCTATAATGTAGACAAAGGTGATTTGTTTCAGGTGTTTTAGCTGACGTTGTCTTGTGCAAAGTCACTTTGGGTTGTGTCACTCCTGGTGAGTTGTATCATAGAATAAAACAAGACTGATGCAGCCTGACATCACATGCCACAATGGGATTTTTCAGCTATAATTCTGAGCTAATTTGTTTTTCTCAAAGCTGTAAATTCCTAAAACTTGAGCTTTCTGGAAAGAGGGAAGCAGCTTGAATGAATTTCAGCCGTTAAAAGTCAGTTTAATAAAGAGGAAAATAAAGCTGTTTTCCCATTTGTTTTCTCAGTTTCATGTTTTAATTTCCATCTTAGTTACACATCTGCAAAGCAAGAGTAAATACACTGCAGCAAATGGGTTACAACTGTTAGAGCTCAGCAACTGATGCTAAGTGCAAGTCCTCAGAAGGAAGCAGTGAAATCCACATTTTGCTACAAAGAATTTCCGCTTTGCAGAAATCTCAAAGTATTTGCTCATGGAAAATGGAGGCCTAAGTTTTTCACAGAATACTGAGCAAGGGGTTGTAAGCTGATTTTCTTTGTACTTTAAGAGAGGTCTTTACATTAATGAAAGAAAAAGAGGATGGCTAAATTAATATATAATACTATATTTAATTTATATTTTTTGATTATTGTGTATTCTATATCTTTGGTTAGTGTTTGAAAAGGATCTATGGCCTTGACTTTCTATTTCCTTTTTTTCATATGGCTGTAACTGGGAAAACTTGCCTCTGAAATCACAGCATATCAGATGATTGAGTAAATAAATTCTAGACAATATTTATTGACAATGCTTATAAAAATATCTGCATTTCCTCTTAGTCGTGCTCCAAAACTCAGTGTATTAATTGATGTTATTTGCAGTGCTTAGTTTGGAAACTTCCATAAAACTTCAAGACTTGGAAAAAAAAATCAAAATAGTGCCAAGTAGTGGGAGACAAGGAATTTTTATCCCAGCCAAATATAAGTACTGTAATTATTTTGAGTGTTGGCATAAGTAAACAGCAACAAAAATCTTCCCTATCCCTCCTTCTGCTCGGGAAGGATGAAACTCCATAGCAGGATGTGCTTTAAAGGCTACTTGCATGCATTTTAATCAAACAAAATAGGTTATCACATTAGAAACGGGCTGACAAAGGCTTACAAGGACAAATGTTTTGTGTCTCCTGCATCTTCTCCTGGCAGTGACTGCTGGAGCTGGCAGGAGAAAATGGGTTGAGAGGGGTGAGGAGAAGGAAGAGTGTGCAAAGACGACTCTTTAATTGCTCTGCACAGCTGCTCTAGGCTGCTCTCTCTGATTTCAGGTGATTTCAAAACACATCAGATGTGTCTGGTTTGATGATTAGAAAACACAGAATAATCACCACCTGAAATTATCATGGTGGTATGAAGCTAGAGGCTCCTAGAGTAGATATCATTTTTAAAAAAGGCAACCCAACCCCTCCAAAACAAAGAGTAAGCTGTGGTATGAGAAGCCCTTTCTTAGGGAAAAGCCTGGATTTCAGAGGATTTTGCAGAGGTCACAGTAGAAGTCTGTACTTATGGGTCATTACAGAGATAAAGCATTTTCCATTAATATAAAAAATACAGTTTGTTTGCAGTCAAAATAAATATTATGGGTTCAGATAAAATAATGGGTTTAGTATATTAAAATATAAAAGATTATATATTCATATAGTATTTATGTATTCATATAAATATATCTATATATTATATATTTGTTTATGTATTTTAGATTTATAGATTTATTCGTATATTTTATAAATATATTTATATAAAATGTATTTTATATTATGTATTAATAGAAATATAATTGATTTAATTTATATAATATTAAGGGTTTATATTTTTCAAGTAAGACTTGAAAATGGCAGATCTTGGCATGGTAAAGCATCCTTATTCTAGTATCTTTTTTGTCTCATCCAGTGGCATTTTCAGCTGTAATCATGAGCTTTTACATGGAAAAATGTGAAATTTTGATGACTCCATGCTTGATGTTCTTCTGGAGTCAGATTAAAAGGCTCTTTAATCCTGAGCCACAGTTTATTCCCCCTGTTGGTGACGCCTCGGGTGTGAGTACATTGCATTTTCCATTCAGTTGGATGTTCCCAGTTTCCCTCCCCTGTAGGTGCCACAAAGCCAGGTCTGCTGTGAGCAGCTGAGCACAGACTTTGGTTTGTGGTTTACCTGCAAGGAACCTGCTTGCAGCTCAATCTGGGGATTATTAGCTCAGCCCATTCCAGCTTCATTTTTTTGCTTCAGCAGCTCCACAGCTCAGTCTCTGGTATGTCAGCAGATAGATGGCAGCTGTCACAAATATGCCAGGTTTAAGATAAGATACCTATTTTCAGATCTGCTTACAGTCAGGTGCTGCAATTTGAAGTAGTTCAGATTTCTAGTAAAGCAGGTAACATGTCTGAAATTATTTGCATTTTCCCCCAAAACTGCAGATTTTCTGTTGGAAAAACCCCCCGAATTCAGTTTATTGCAGTGTGACCACTTGAGCCCCTCTTTCTAAGCAAAGCTTTCTCTTTGCCCTGCATTTCCACTCCAAAGATCACTAAAATTGCTGCTTCAAATACACCCTCCAGGAAATCAATAACAAATCAAGTTAGACTCAGAGATTTGTTGATGTAACTGAGTGAGGCTGCCAAGAACCTCCAAGAAAAAGTTGTTGATATCAGGGTGGGAGCAGCTCTGTCCTGGGGGTGTCCAGGCTGCTTTGGTACCTTCTCCTATATCATTAGGTCTTGTGAGAGCTGCCCCAGCCCTTGGTTCCCTGTGATGCTCTGTGGCTGTACCTGCTCCTGTTTAATGAGATTCAGGCCAAGCATGTGAGGTACCACATGAGAATATTTTCATCTTCTGCTTTATGTAGTTCTGACCACATCTGGAGAATTACTTCCTGCTTGGACTGCTTGTTTTGGATCAAATAACAAAATATTTACATTTTTTGCTGAATGGTCTTCATGGCTTTTGGTGGTCTGCAGGTTGTTAGGAGTTGGGGAGGTAATAGGTGCACCCACCAGAAAAATCATGGAATATTTTCCCACTTAATTGATATCCTTAGCAGAGAAACCAATAACCAAATTGACAGAGAAAAAAAAAAAAAAGCTGTTTTCCAGAGTCAATTCAGAGCAATGAATTAATCTGCCAGTCTATGGCAGAGTTTTCCAGGGTCAGCAGAGAACTGCATCAGCAGTCTGGGGGAGGAAAGCTCACCTTGGCCTGTCAGAGCTCTGCAGCTCTCTGTGACTGAGGAGTTCTGGAGGTTGGGTTATTTTCATTAGTGCTGTAGCTCATTTGACAGAGGTCACTATTTTTTTTAAATTTATAAATGTCAGGGTAAATCTGCATTTTTTCTTATTCATGTGAGAAAATACATTAATTTATTAAGATTTCAGTCTTAATGTATCTAATGTACTTGCTCAGAGAAAAGACTTAAGCAAGAATGAACACATTCCTCTAATTAGTGCATCTATGGATGGTGATTGCTCATTTTAGGGTTGTGCTGGGCTGGGGTGAACATATCCCTCCTAAGGACTATTATTCACATGTATCAGATGGCTCTCAACAAAACTGAAATGATGAAAACTGGCAACAGTCATCATTCCTTCCGAAATTTATGTGCAGTAAAATAAAGCTTTGTCTCAGCCTTTGTGTTCTTGGCATGTTCTGCCAAGGTTAAATAGTTTAGTAAAAAGGAAAAGAAACCCCAAAACACACTGGGGATATCAAACCAGTAGAAAAGAGATGTTCATCCCTTTTTTTTCTTGCTCTGAGTCAGTGCAGATTGACTGTTCAATAATAGCCTTTATTCTCTTCTAAAAGGTGCTCAGGAGCTATGGAAACGATTTCTCATATCTTGTCTTTTGTTTCCTTTTGCTTGTTTATATTGGCAGGCTTTAATTTATTAATTGGAAAACTGTCAACATTTGTTAATGTAATATTTGAAACAAACATATAAATAATCTTAATAAGTTTGGATAAATGAGCTTAGTAATTACTTTTTTCTTTGAAAGTTTAATTAGAAAAGGATTTATAGAAGAGTTTATACTATCTGCCTGTAATAGTAAAACTTTGAATACAGGTTGTGTTCTCTCCTTGGTAATTTTAAATATTTGTGACAACTCTCTGGTACCCTGATAAAGCTTTTCTAGCACAACTTAAATCATCACAGTTCTGTCTCATGTACAGGCCTCACACACTTCTTGATCTGCTGATATGCAAATGCCAAAATTTTGCTTTAAAAATTTTATCAGTGCACCAAATCTCTGTTCTTCCTACTCTAGAATAAGCCATCTCCAGCCTTTTGGAATTGCACTCACCATCAATGGGTAGAGATATTTAAGGACAATGTTTCTCTCCTGGCTGAGATACAGCTTCAGCAAATTTGCCTCCCCTTGGAAAAGAGGGATTTAGCACTTGCAGAGCTGGCAACCTGGCACATGCTCATAAATTAGGTCATTTCCCATTCAAATGTTAATATTTGCACCAGCAATTCATGTGCAGATGGAGGTACAACTTGTAACCCCAAAATAAAGCCTAGAATTTGAAATTGTGCACTTTATATGCAAGCAATTATTCTTTATCATATCCCATCTATCCCTGGTGATAAACTGGGAAAAGGAGCAAAAAACACAGCAAATTTTTAAGATCACTTCTGAATAATGCAGTGAACAGGTTTGGGTGAACAAGGTAAAGACCTATCATTCTGCAGAGTATTTATATGGTTAGATGCTATTTATTGTTAAATTCTAGGTGAAAGAGTCTTTTCTTACAAAATTATCTTTTTCTGGCTTTTAGAATGATGTATTCTCTGCTATACAACTGGTCCATCTTCTTGGCTTCTTTGTTCAGCTTTTGGGAACATGTCCAGCTCAGATTTAGACATCTGTGTGATTTTATACAGTGAATATTTCCCTGGAAGCCAAAGGGAAATACCATCATTTCATAAAATAAAGCATATTCATTATGCTTTGCAAATTTGTGGCCTTGATCCATGAGACCACTTCCAGCTTCAGCTGGGTCATGGAGGTTTATGATGGCTCCAATTAATGTTTGCTTTACTGGGAAAAGGATTTTTCCACCTTCTGGATGGTGGAAAAATAATTCTACCTCTCTTTGAAACAAGGAAACCCAAAGATATCAGGACCACCTTTCCAATAAGGGTGTCCTCATGGTGCTGTGAGAGAGCAGTAGGGTGATAATTACAGCCCACAGCTGTTTGAATTCTCTGAGACCCTCACAATTCCAGGAATAACAGCTGATATCTGTTTTTCTCAGACATTGAAAGTCAGAGGACCAGCTAAACTTTTGTAAAAGAATTGCAAAAAAAAAGTCAAATAGCTGCAGATGATGTTGGCTTGTTGGCACTGTGCTTTCTGTTCATAAGCTAAAATTCAAACATCCATTTATTGCTTGAATTTTGCCTCATTCTTTTTCCCCACTTGCTTGTGGGAGCTGTAAAGAGAAAAGCAAAAAAAAGAGGGCTTTGTGGATCAATTCTGAATTCTTACAGGATGTCACTGGGGTCCAGGAAGGAACCCTTGCCTTGCTTTATAGCTCTGAAGAAAATCATTAATTGCTGGGTTTTGCCTAAAATACAGGCTGAAGCCATGCAAGGATTTGTTTTCACCTGTTCCAGGGTGAAGAGGATTGTGTTTCCAGTCTGACCTGCCAGGAACCAGAATCTGTTATGTACCAAGTGTTCTCAAATTCTGCTGGCACCAAAGAGATTTTAAATCTCCCTGCACCTTCCCATACCCAGCCCTGGGTTTTTAAGCCTCTTTGCAGACCCCTCTGTTTGATGACTGCTCTGAACAACTTAGAGCAGCTGCTAGAAGATTTTAGCAAGTCAGGAAAAGCACTGGAGACAGAAAAAGGAGGCTTAAAATCCACCTGTCTTACAGGGAGAGGATCCTTTCAGGTGTGAGATAAATGGCAGCTGCAGCCAAACCTCCTCAAAAGCTGCAGCTTAATGAGAATCCATCAGGCAGAGCTGCTTACTCACAGCTCCAGCCTTTCAGGGAGAAAAGTGGGAATAGGCTGGGTAACAATTGAGGGATCAGCCTGTGCCTGGTAGGAGATAAAAGCAGGAAAGCCTGAGCACAAGCTCCCTGAAACTCCTCGAGTAAGGAGGCCAACATGCTGGCAGGAAAATTCAAGTTTTTCTGCTGAGTTTGTTCACAAGACCCATTCAGGTAATTTAACACTGCAAAGAGCTGGGGGTAGCATGGGAAACAACCACAGAACACTTTGAGAGTGGTTGTTTTGCTGAGGGAAAAACAGAAAGCTTGGCTCTTGGTCTTGCTGGGGAAAAAACAGGTCAGTTTGGCATAATCTGCTTGTTGTTATTGCTGTACTTCAAAAGAATTAAATATTGTTTTCTTGACAGCAGAAAACATAGCAGCAAAACAAGACATTTTTATCTAATAGCAAAAGACAAAGGACACAGGCAGATCTGTGCTTTGAATCAATTTTGGTGGAAATGTGTTCAATCCATATGAGAAAACTTCCTCAGCAAAGGTTTTACTGCATGGTTCTCTTGTTTGCTAAGTGGTGATCATGACCTGCATAGCACTGAAAGGTTATAATTGAAAATGTCTTTGGATCATCACTGGTGGCAAAATCTGCTTGAGAGTTATCGGGGTAATCTAATAATGCCTCTAAGGAAAGCATGAAACCACATTAGAGACAAAGCTGTGATTACCTCCCTTCCCACAAAAAAAGAGATGAATATAAACATTTTCTGAGTTTCTTTCATGGTAGATTAGGAAATGAACCATCATGCATGCTGAACATTTAAGAATGGGACTAAATTAAATTTCTAAAACAGAGGAGGCAAAATACTGTATGGCCAATAGTGGATATTTTAGAAATCTAGTTTCTTGAAGCGAGATAAATGCATAAACAAATGTTCTGCTTAAGCTTATTAAGCATCTTACTACATTTCCCTTCTGGTATTTTTTGGCCATGATTTTTAACAATCAGTAGTAATTTGGGCTGTGCCCACTGCTTGTGTTTCAAGCTGAGACATCTCAAGAAAATACTGTTTTTAAAAAGAAATTACACCGTGTGTAGCGGGTTTGTCCTCAGCTATTTATATTATTATTACTTTATCTTATAGCAACGTGTTTATTGCAATGCACTTCTGTGGTGTCTCATGGGCAATCACCTGCATCTTACAGAGGTATCAGCCATTTGGGGCTCCCCTTTTCAGTTTCTCCTGGCTGCTGTTCTGTTGCTGAAAATTAATATAGCACAAAAGGCAACTGTAGATATTGTTCAGTGAGTATCAGCAACATTCCCTTGCTAATCCTCCTTCTGAGCCGAGCAACCAAAGCTCAATCTCCCCTTTAACCTTCTCCTTTGCAAGAATACAATAGCCTAAATTGTATTATTTTGTCCCTGTGCAGTGTAGTGCTGGTACCTCTTGTCAAAGGGCACCCACAAAAATGTTCTCCTTTAGCTTGTAATAAATCCCTTGTCCCCAGGGTGTGTGTACTTGCAGACAAGGCAGAAGAGGAAAGGCTTTAGAGCATCTCTCCTATCCTTTAAACAGAAATTTCCCCTGATATTAAGATGCAGTTCCTGGAGACAAAATCTCTAAGTGAAAGACTTGTATATGTTTTTGAAAGGTATGCAGAAAGAAATGGAATGGTGTTGGCCTAAAACTGCTCCTTCTGAGACTGAGGGGTCCGTTGTTGAATTCAGTGGGTATTGAGTGAAACCAAAACAAAGTCTTTTGAAAATCTGGCTTAGAATTTCATTTCACTGTGGGAATTTAGCTGGACTATTGCCTTCAGAGAGCTGAGTTGTGAGAGCCTTGGTGTGGGCGCTTCATCTCTCCAGAGCACATTCTCCAGGTGACTTCTGTTCCAAAGGCAAGCCCAGAAACATTTATTAACAGCCCTGATGTACAACCTGTACAAATGAGTGGTGTTCCCCTTGTGCAGCCGCCAGGAAGATTCTGGGACTGTTTCTTGGTCGCTTTTTTCAGGAGCTCACACAGATTTAATGCCTTCCTTAAATGCTTGTTTTGGAAAATCATGGCCCTCAGTGGGTTTTGGATTTTTTTTTAATAATCACAGAACTGAGAATAGAACCCCTGTCTGCTGAACCATGGAATAAAATCTATATCTATTTGAAGGGCTAATACAACAAGGTCATGAGAGTCCCCTGAGAAATTTGGAGTGCATCCTCCCATCACTCTCAAGTTCAGACAGGACAGTTGAACAACTTGGACAAAGTGCCTGGGCTTGCTGGAGCCATAGATGTGACTTGAAGGATGGGGAAATTCACAGTTGCTAACAATCGGTTTTTCTAGCCAAGGAGAAAGATGACAGCTGAAAGATTTGTCTTTTAAGCATGACATAGCTTTTCAATAAAAATATTGGTGTCTCAGCTGGGTGAGGTGAAAGGGTTGGAATAATTTCACAAACACCCTTTTGCCTCCTCTCCACACTGACCCTGTGTGCTTAAGGTTTTAATGTTATTTATTGGTGACTCATCACACATGTCCCTGGTGCTTTAAAATAAAATCAAGACAAGTATTCCTGTCCACTAGAACTTATAAGGCAAATTAATTACTTTTTTTTTTTGGTACCAGATGAAGGGAATTATAGTGGAAAGGTTATTAGAGTCTAGAGAAATGGTCATTTTGCACACAGGCAAAATGAGTGCCCTAAAGTTATAGATGTGTGCAGAATAAAGCCCAGTTTGGGGTTATCAGCCTGAAATCAAGCAGATAGAATTTCCTATGAAACATCTGTGTATTTAAGTGAGTTTCTTCTAACACATGACATTTCCTAAAGAGCACCAGACTTCCCTTTCAGCAGATTATAAAGGAATGTTTTAGGGACTCATCACTTTATTTGAAATCACATGTGCTAGAAATACTAAAATATTGGAGAATATGGATTCTTGAACTAATTTGGGAACCACCTAACTGTGGGTCTCTATCTTGGCATATTCCTGGGTGAGGTGCAACCACTCTGCTCCCCAGGTATGTCTTGTAATTCCCACCTGCTTCTCTGTAGATATTTTTATTTAGGAGGAAACAATGCTCTAAAGAAAAGACCTTAATGGAGCTGCTCTTGCTTTTCTCCTGAACCCAAACGTGTGAAGGCAATTTTCAGAAGTTAAATCTCCAGCAACTGTGACACATGAATTACATGATTTTTATAATGGCTGTGCTAATCTTTTTCATTTTTATATGGAAGACATTTGTTTTAGCCTTAATCTATATTTTTTTCATGGACTCTGCCCTTTTTAATATTTAAGCATCTGAAAAAGAAATAGACTGTTCAAGCTAATTGATAATCTAAGTAGTTTGGTCATAAAAAATAAACTGAAGCTAGCGGGCAATTTTCAGCTTTTTTGTACCCTCTATTTCATCTCAGATCTCTTAATTACAGCACCTCATCATAAAACATCCCTAACAGAGTAAGCCAATTAATTTTATACAGCAGCATAAAAACTGCACAATGTGATGAATTAGGGTATTTGCCCTGCTGCAGACTTGCACATGAACCTGGCACCTTGGTCCTGATAAACCTGAGGTTTCCAATGTACCCACGGGGTTTTGAGTTATTTCTTGTGTCTTATAATGCTGTAGTTAAATGACTTTGTGCTCAAAAAAGTAGCAAAATTACAAAAGCAAAAAAAACCATAACCCTAAAATATAAATTTTTCAAAGATCTGTGCTTGTCTAGTACAATAATTGCATCAGTTGAATGGGAATTTTTCAGAGAGCAAGGAGAATAGAGTTTACACCTGAAATTTTAAGGGAAATGCCTTGAATGGGGTGCATATTGATGGTAATGTCTCTGAATGTCCCAGAGCTGCTGCTTCCTAAGGACTGGCAGGGGTGGGTGGCCAAGTGGGGGCTCAGAGCTCAGGATGAGCCAACACCTGCAGAGTGAGAGCCTGGAACCTGCCCTGCAGCACTGCCTGACTCGGCCACAGCCCAGAGCTGCACCCCCAAAGTTAAACCCCTCTGCCCCCAGGAATTTTGTGTAGTCACCACTTTTGTGTTCTCTTGCTGTGATAAAAACAATAACAAATACTGAGGCTCATTTCACACATTTCTGGGCTAGAGGGTATCTTTGCTGTTTCTATAATAAACACAAATACATATCTGTGCACTCTCAGACATGTATATTTTAATTAATCCCTGCTCCTGAGTTTAATTACAAGCTATTCCATCTCCAGAGTGTGGCTTACAGCACAGAGATAAATTGATACTTTGTCAGGGTACCCAAACATCTTTAGGAAATTTTAAATCAAGTGGCACACAGTGTGAGGTTTTATCACTCAGCCATTCCTACCAAATTATAAAGGAACAATATATCTACACCTCTCTCTAGGCTTGAGTATGCTAATGATTAACTGAGAATATTTTCTGAGTGATTTGTTACATTAAAAAGCACTAAAATTACTTATGCCAATAAGTATGTTATAGTTAAACTCTATGTATTATTTAAACAGTTTGGTTACTGCTAGCATGATTTATAAATTCAATATAAAAATGCTCAGATTTTTCACTGGTTATATTATTAGTCTCTTGATAAAAATTCCTTGCTTTTCTTTCATCTCAAGGGAACTTAATTTAAATATGAATAATGGAAAAAAGCCCACTTCCAGAAATTTAAACTAATCGTGCCTTTTAAGGCAGAGAAACCTCGGATTGAATTTTGGAGCTAGCATAAAAGAATGAAATGGTAACAAATTGCCTTATAACTTGATGTGTGATAAAATGCTGTGCAGGTTTGAGGCAGCATTTGTGTTTTGAAAGTCAGATGTGTATCTCAGTAAACAGTCATGAACATGCTAATAGTTGATAATTAGTGAAAAAAGGTATAAACTGACAAATCTCAGAGGGGGAAAAACTCTTTAAGTTATTTGCAATATTTTCCAGTCACACACTCCAGCAATACTGAATGGAAAGAAGTGCAAACACATGATGGGAGGAAGGAGATTCATTATTTTTGAGTAGCTGAAGCTTTGGGGATGTTTTATTCGGGGGAAGCTGCTGGAACCCATCCTTGCCAAGGAGAGGGAGGCATTGAGGTGTTTGTGTGCTGTCTTGTGGATACAGGGCACCTTGGATTCAGGGCAGTTTGTCACCAGAATCAGCTACTGAGGCTTTCCTTAACAAAGTCTCTTTGTCTTCAGAAGTTCTGCATGAAAGGGCTTCAGGATCTTGAGGAAAACAGCCTTGGGTGGAAGTGGAAAACAATCGGCTGGAACTCAGCACTGCCCGGGACACTGATGGGTCACTTTGCTTTGGACACTGAGAAATTATTTGGCTTTCTGAAGAAATTGGATTATTGAGGGTCCTGGTCAGGCTCAGGGGTGCTGTTGTATCCTGAGCTGGCACTGCTGGGTTGGTTTGCAGGAAGCTCCTGGCGTTTGGGGAGAGGGAGGGGAGGCAGCAGCAGCAGCAGCAGCACAAGTTTGGCTGCTGAGTTCCAACCTGAGGCTGCTTTCCACCATCCAGCACCTCCCAAGGCCAGCAAGGAAACCAAAAACCTGCTGAACTCAAGGAGGGGGGAAGATGAGCACAGAAAATTGTCCTTAGCAGTGCTTCCATGCTGGGTTTGGTGCCAGACTCTTCCAAAAGGAGCTGTGTCAGGGACACCCTGGAGCTGCCCTTGCTTTTCATATTTGGTGTGCAGAGCTTTGTACCCAAAGCTATTTAACTCTGGTCACAACATCTTTACTTTTGCATCTCCTGATTACTTTTGATCTTGACTGTCTCCTTTTCTATTACTTTGACATAATAAACTGAATTGTTGGGATTTTCAGAGATCAGCTTGATGCGCATCCTTTCAAGAATTAAAAATGTTTTGCTGAAATGAGAATTATTTGGGGTTTTTTTCCACTGGAGCTTTAATCTGGCATGTTCTACAAGTGAAGAAGAGTCTGATTGGTGGTCCCATGTGTGGTTGCACTAAAACAAACGTCAATAGTGGTTTAAAGAGAGTGCAGGAAAATACCCAATGGCTTAATTAGGCAAGTTCCATAGCTTGATTCAAATGAGGCTCAATGGGTCATGGAAAAATCGGTTTTGTTTACCCAAAACCAGAAGTGGGATTCAAATCTTGATTGTGAGTTTCAAGTAAGTGTTCAGGCTGCAAACAAATGACACATTATGAATAATTTAGGAAGGTCACTGACTCTTCTGGCTGTGCCTTGAATTCTTTCTGCAGTCCTGCTGTCTGCTACACTGGCTTTAGTTTATAAACATTATTGGCACTTTGGCATCCCAAATTTCTATTTTTTTATTCTTCTTCATCCTCTCCAGGATGTCCCATGCTTTTGTGAAGGTTTGGCACATGTCCACTGTCCAGTCCTCACAGATGTTGCCTATTTATTTCCTCAGCTGGGTAATAACATCCCCCAGTGTGGGAGCCTGAAGATCTGAAGATTTATCTGCTGCTGCCAAAGTTGTCTTCTTCCTTGCTCAGGGCTGGAAATGTGATATCCTGTGTCTCCCTTCTTCTGCCTTTGTTTCCTCATTTCCAAAAGACATGGCACTTGTTAAGAGAATGCTGGTAAAGAAAGTTAGAAATCACTATTAATGAGCCTTCTGTATATGCAAATTCTGAAATGACAGCTTATTCTCTGCTATAATTAACAGTATTATTTCTGCTACCATGGATAAGGTTTTGTCAGTTCTCTCTTCCAGTAAAACTTCTGGTGGAGCTTAAACCCCAGGAAATAGATCAATTTATGAGGAAGCTCTGTTTCTATGCATTCAGTCAAGGACAGAATTCTTCATAAAACTCTATTTAAATAGCATTCACTTATTTTCCATAAGAATAAGATAAAAGAATACTTTGCTTACCAATTTACCATGGTTTAATTTTTGTTTTCTACCAGAAAATTATCTGTTTCTATTAGAAAGTATTTGAGCATTGTTTTTTAGCAGCTATTTGTATAATGTAAGAAACTGAAGAAGCGAATGGCTGTGATATTGTAGGCCATACAGTTATTCTAGATACAGAGAAAATATTCTGTAACCTATTCCCTGTGTTTATCCTTAAACATTTATCCTCCCTGAGTGCCAAATTCAAACATTAGTCTGTGGCTGGTGCATCCTTCTGGCAGCCTGAGAATCTGAACCCCCTGGCTGCATTTTCTGATTGTAAATCCTGTCACTTAATCTTGCCTAAGTGAGCAGAGCAGTCAGAGTTCTTCATTAGCATACAGCAGATCCTGGGATGAGCATGATTTGTGCACATGAGCTATTGATGGTCCCCTGTGAGATCCCAGCAGAGGGAATCACTCTGATTTAAGACCATAATTCAACAACTGCTCCTCTCACCTAAGATTTGTGTGTTTAAAAAAATGACAGCTTGCTCTGGTGGTCCAGAAGCTTCCCAGCAGAGGGGTGGGCTCCTCCCCTCCCATCTTTCATTGCTGTCTTAGGAAAACTGAGCCATAAAATGTCTGGAATTTCTTGGCTTTTGCCTTCTAAATTTTTGGGCTCAGCGGCAAAAAGCACCTGCTGTGTTTGCCCTCCTTTGGGAAAGCTGGGCTGGATCAAGGAGGGCATTTTGGAAGCAGTGGATCATCTGGGAGCTGGGGATGATGGGGGGCTCCAGGTGATGGAGGAGCAGGAAGGGAAGGGAAGTTACAGCCCCAGTATCTGTGAGGATGGAGGGAGAAGGGTCCCAGAGACTCCATGGGACCAAGCACCAGGTCTTGAAGTGAGAAATTCCCCATGGGAACACAGCTGGGAGGAGGGAAATTGGGGAAATTGCTGCTTGTGACCTTTTTTATATCTCTCCTGGTTTGCTTTCTGGTTTTCTGTTGTAGAAGTGTAATCAGCGCAGTTTGCATCCCGAAAACAAAAGGCTTTGGCTTTCTAATGACAACAAAAAGCTCTGGGTGGATCCACCCTGACTCTGGGAAGCAGCAGTTGTGGGTTGCTTTGGGAGCTGTGAGCAGAGGCTGTGTGATCTGGATAATGAGGAACACCCACACAGAGATTTCTGTATAGCATTTTCTGCTGGTATAACTTTCATTGAAAATTGAATGTTTTGTTTGGCTTCAAACATTCCATGGGCAACTAAGGATTTGGTTTGTGGCACTTGGCAAGGAGCAAAGGATCTAAATTCATGGGAAGAGTTGAAATGATTAAATACATTTGAAAGTGAATTTCTTTCTCACCAAAAGCAATTACTCTGTTGTTGTCACCACTGACACGGACCTCACTCCCTCACCTTTTCTGTGCACAGACAGGCACCTCTCACAGCCTTGAAAGCAAAACATGGATCAATGCTGTTTTCAGAACAACAGCTAAACTCTTCCAGCTGATGTGTCACTCCAGAAGGTGCCATTTCAGATGTGATTAAACAAAGGAGTCAAACATGCTACAGTACATTAAGTTTGAGCCAGTCTTTGGGGATCTGTTGAGTGATAGTGGAAAAGAATTTAGCAAATCACACTGGGACTCAGGATGCTGATGGCTCTACAAGATGCTTTGGGCTGTTTGCATTAATTGCTTTGTGCACTTGTGGTCCTTTTTGGTTTTGAAACTTGTTATATTTATCAAGTAATGTAGCAAACAGGCTGTATTAGTGGCTGTTTAGTGGAAATAAATAACCATATGTTTGTGAGCAGTCCTTTGGCTACTTGCCATGCCCAAATTATTGTGAACAACCAATGCTTTGTAAGCTGCCACATGGTCCCTGCTCTAAATGCCTCAGATTAATTTGATCACTTAGTGTGTGGCTTTTGATAAAGTAGAGTAACATGGAAATTATAAAAAATAGTAATGGCAGATTTTTCTTGCTTTAATTATTGATTTCAGGTCCATAAGTATTTATATGATTTGGGAGAATTCCTGGTTTGACTTTTAGGTTTCCAGACATGTTTTCTTTTCTTTCCAAACAGTAGAAATATTGACTATAATGTCAGTGGGTGAAGTTAAATGTTAGTGGGCAGAACCAGTAGGAGAGAGAGGGATGGGGCTGGGCAGAAATCAAGAATAATTTTAGCACAAGGCTGGTTTTGAAGATTTATGAAGTCCACAAGCACATACAGGTGACTCCATGGACTCCAAAACAGGATTTTATAGGGATCTTATCTGAATTGTTGAGTGTTTACTTTTCTTCTGAATTGAGAGAGGGTACTCTTCACATTGCATTCAATAAGTCCTTATATCTACCATAACTCTCCATCTGCAATGAATTTTAAATACATAAAATCTAGGAAAGCATGTACATCGTCTGCATTTGCAATATTTAGAAACATAAGCAGTGTTTTACCCTCTCTTCTCCCATCACTAATACATAAAGCTGAGAAGCAGGTTGTGCTGGATTCACCTTGAACTCCCATCCCTATTTTACACAAGCAATGCTCTTAAGGATGTCATTATCCTCTAAACTATCCATGCCTGCAGATCCTCAACTTAAGGACACTTGTTCAGAGTGAAAGGTCTCTTGCACAGGCATTTCCTTATTTCTCCAAACTCTGGAAAGGAAGCATAGTTTCTCTTGTACAGATGAACCAAAAAAAAAAAAAAAAATTCCAAAGTATTAATCTGCTAAGGCCACAAAAAGAGAGAATTAATAACTGGGTCCAGCTCTCCTGATCTGTTCCTTCACCAGGTGGCCAACTTTTCATTCCAAAAACCTTCAAATGTGGCTGTTTTGAGGATGCAGATCAGGCAGCACTTTACAGCCCCTGCTTTTCACATTATGCTTTAAAAATATTCAGTTCAATATTCTTTATGGGTGTGTTTCTCCCCCTGAACTGCAGTGTCTGGGACGTTGGTGAAATTGGACCTCCAGTAACTGCAGATTTCAGAGTGGCTGTAACTGTTTACTGAGCATGGAAAATGGTTCAAAAATGAGACCTCTAGCATGATGCCAGGCTTCATTCCACTACTATTAAATCAAGGTTCATTTTTATAGAGCAGTTTGCTCAATTTTATTCCATATTAGAGGAGATCAATGAAATAATACGATATTTGACTAGAAGTGACACCTGGAGTTGTACAGTAATGTTTGCTTTTCTTTGCAAACTGACTTTACCAAAAAGACTTTGATCCTGTTCTTGTATCCACAGACTTTGAGGAGTCAGTGCCTCTCAGGTACTTCAAAGTCTAACCTGGTGACATTATGGTTTAATAAATATATAGCTTTCCACTTTCACTTCCACTGACAGAATACTCTTCTCACATTTCCTTTACCTAACTTTCAGTATGCCTTTCAGCACTGAGCTGGCCTGTAGCTGCTCCCATAACAAGAAAATTTGTTCTCCTAATTCCAGCCACCCTGTCTCTCAGGCATCAATTCATCACTTAAATTTGTCATAAGTGCGTTAAATAGAACACTGAAATTGTTCTTGTCAAATAATCTCCAAGAAGTATGGAGTATGACTCTGCTACATCCTTGGATTCTGCTCTGACATTTTACACTGTCAAAATAAAGCAGACGTTCCCCTCCTCCCCAGTAAAAGTTCTTTAAGCCATTAAATTACATTATCATTTATACATATTTTTATCTGCTGTATTTGCCTGGCTATAGTTATGGATCTGTCAGTGTTTTTACTATAAACCCCTATTTCCAGGGATTTAGACAGTAATTCTGCCTTAATAATTTGCTCCAGGCTAAAGCTTAAAATGCAAAGTCTCAGGCTGAGAATAGTATTTTTTTTTTTTTTTTTTTTCACCATTTTGAAAAGCAAATCATTTTGCCTGGTCTGAAGTATGGGAAGTGCAGTTGTGCCTTCAGGGAAGAGCTCCCTGGAGGGGGCTGGGGGTGTTCTCCCAGGCAGAGGATGAGCCTGCTCAGCTCTGCCCTCAGCTTCAGGGCACTCACTGCTGCAAGCAGGAGAAATCCTTCCAAGCCCTCCTGAAAAATGCTGGGGTGCCTGTGCAGCAGCCAAGGATTGACTGCAGCTTGCAAAGGCTGGTGCCAAATAGATCTGAAGTGGGGAGCTGGATGGTGATAGCAGTAACTCTGGCAGTGTGGAACTCAGCACAGGTTTTTGGGTGGTTTTGTGGGTTGTTGTTTTTTTTTTTTCCAACACTGTTCCCAGATAGCTTTTTCTGCAACTGCTGAAAACTTGGCTGTGCTTTGGTGTTCAAGTGGAAGCAATCCCCATCTCTTGCCAGCTGCCATGGTAACAGTCTTGCCCTACTATTAAAAAATGAATGATATCACCCCAAAATCATGAGTGCCTTTGAAATTATGAGATTGGAGGTCTCCCTTTATTTTTTTTTTTTTTTGCGGGGGGAATTGCTTTATTTGGAGCTTTTAAGCATTTTAGTAATTTCAAACCTAAAGTGAGAAGAACCTTTCAATCTTTCTGCTATGTGAGAAACTGGTTTTATTTATTATCATTAATAAATGGAGTTTGGCTTAATCAGATGATTCTAGGACCTACAATTTTAACGAAAATGTTTTTAAAAAATTGCAGGGTTTGAAGTGAAATTCTGAGTTGGCACAGATAACTTCAATACTTTCTGACACTTTACACATAATTGCTGTTTAATTTCTCTCACTCTCCCTCCCCCTATTTTCTCCCTCTTGCAAAGTGTCACAGCCACAAGAGGCTACATTTGAGTTCATTGCCAGGGAAATCAGATGGAGGGTGAACAAATTGATCATAAGAACAGAAAGCAGCCATTATTTGCCTGATAATTTTTGGTAATCAGCAATAATGAGAACAGAAATAGAGAAAGTTCTTGCTAATTGCATCATTTTTTTTGTGTGTGCAAAATGTTAATGTTTTCAAGAGAGGCAGCAATCATTCAGAAGAAGAAAAGGGTGCGTTTTCTTACAGTGTTTGTTGCAGGTGGCTATTGTTTAAAGAGGTTTCTTTGTACATCTCATGCTTGTTAATTATTTAAAATGAGCTGCTATGTTATCTAACTGATCCTGGATTGAAATTTCCAGAAAAAAAATATTTTTGCTGTGAAGTTTAAAAAATGAAGGGAATGAAGGGAATGAAATAAGATTAGAATTGACCTTGCTGCTATGAAGACTCCTCTCAGCTCTTGGGGATGGGGAGGAGAAAAATCAAAGATGTTAACCTTATTCTCTTTTTTCCCTTGCCTGCAGAAGGCCTCTTGGCACATACATCACATTTAATCTTATTTCTCCTTCTTGTATATATTGCATTAACCTCGGTTTGCATTTGGCTTGTTTTCTGCCTTTAAAAAATGATCTGTGGGGAGCTGCACCTTCCATTTGGCAGTCTCCAGCAATTTGGATCTCAACTTTCACCAGAAAAATGATTTGGTTGGAGGGCAGGCCCAGTGGCCTCCGGGCTAACTTGGACTTGGTTTGGAATTTCCTGCACATGCAGCAGTGGGCAAAGGGCTGGGAGTGCCAGGCAGAGGCTCCTGCAGGGGCTGGGGTGGCACCTGAGGAGCCTGGGACAGATCAGCTGCCAGGTCAGCTCCAGCTGGAGCCGTGGTTCATGCCATGGTTTATGCTCTGTGCAGCACAGAAATGTTGGTTTGGAGAGATGCTGGCTGGGAGGTGCTGGGTTAGGGCTGCCCATGGCTGGCAGAGCTGCCCATGGCTGGCAGAGCTGCTGCACTTCCCGGGCTGGGGCAGGGGTTTGGGTTTGGGGAGCAGCTCCTGGGGCAGGGCAGAGACATCCCTGTGCCTTCCCCTTCTCTCTGCAGGCACTGCTGCTGTGCAATGATTTTCTGCTTCTCCAGGGTTTTGTTAACTCTGTCGAAAGGCAGAGTCCTGCAGGGAAAGCTCCATGACCTGGTGTGTGCTGCTCTTAGCCCTGGTGCAAGGCACTGGCCGGAGCCTGACCCTGCATCAGCAGGAAGCCAAGCAGGCTCTGAACCTTCTTCCCATGCAGAATCTTGGAGAAGCCCCAAAATCCAAACCAAAGCCAAGCTGTGAGGCCATTTAATAAGAGAATCCAGGGTTCTACAAGGGCAGGAGAGATGCTTGCACAATAACCTGCAAATGCACCGCAGAACAGCAGAGCTCAGTCCTGCCAAGGACTCCCTGCATTTTATTGGAAATCCCATGACAATTAGAAATGGCTTTCCCTTAGAGTCCCAGTGCTCCAGTGAATTTATCTCTCTGATAACTGGGAGGATGTAAATGATCTCAGCCTTCTCTGTACCTCCCTTATGCACTTAGTGTGTCCTGAAGCTGAGAATTTTGGCAGTAGGCAAAGATTTTGTCTTACTCTTTACCTGATTGCTTGATTGCTGCTTCTTGGCAAGAGCTCATTTACTGAGAAAAAGACCCTTGATCTAGAAAGTGTGTGTGTGTGTGTACTTTTTTTTTTTTTTTCAAAATAAAAACATTCTGAAAGCAGAACTGAACAGAAGATTCTACAAAGTACCTGTCATGGATATACTTGGGGTTTGGTCTAAGAAATGGGAGTATACTGCATTTGTGGAGGAGAAACTGGAGAAAACATGTTTGTGTTATTCTATGTATATTTAAAACCAGAAAACCATGAAAACTGACATCTCCACTTCCCTCTGCATTGTTTAAATGACATTAAATGCAAATCTCAAGATGGAAAAAAAACCATAAGCAAATAATATTTTTTTCTCAGTATTTGTAGTATATTTGCCATTTTTCTGAACATTCCTATACCACAGAAATACTGAGATGTATTTTTTTCCTATACAGAAATACACTGAGGTGGTTTTTTTTTAAGCTAAGAAAGGGAGGATTTTCCAAGACAGATTTTAGATATTTAAGTATGTATTCTTCATTATTTTCTCTGTTATGCACATAAGAGCTTCTGCTGAGACCAGTTATTATTGTGGCAGTCCTTTTCATGAAAAGAAGTATTAAACCTGCTGCATTTCCCCCCTGAAAAACCTGTAAGGCTGAACTCTTGCTTTTCATACCTGCTGAGGTAATGGTATTTTAGAGTGCTTCAGCTTTCTTTAGTGCTGCATATTGATTAAGTTACTCAATATTTGACAACATGAAGCTTCTTTTCCCAAGATATTTGTTAGAGAAAATCTATGTTTTTCCATTTCAGAGGAAAGGCATTAAACACGTTCCTCAGTGTTTGTTGTGTTCCTAATGACAAGGTGTGCAACCAGCCCTGGGGGACTGAGCAGGGTGGGATCTGTTGGTTCCTCACACTCAACAATTGCTGTCAAGTGAAGAAGCCACCATTTGAATAAACAGTTATTTAATTCACATTTCCCCTAAAATTATCTCCAGAATTTTCTTTATAAATCAAATCAACCTAGATAAAATGATTATTTGATACATTTCTGTTGGGCTTGTGTATAGAACAATATTTGGGTTTGTGTCTTGCTTTGTAATTTCTCCCTTTTTCAATCTGAACAGGTTCTTTGCTTTTCCTCCACCCACCACATGCAACTCTCTCAGAATTCAGTGGTCTCGAAGCCATTCTGTCAGTCAGCCCTGCTCACAAAAATCTGTAGGGTTGCATATTTCTCTGTCTTTGTGTTTCTTTTAAGAATTTCCAGAAAAATAGCTGATGACCATCATCAGTTTGTGAAGGACAGAAAAGCTCCTGTCAGCGTTACTCTGGCTGCTGGGGTGAAAACTCTGTGAAGTAGCTGTGTATGAACTGTTGCAGTAACTCCTAAATTATAGATGAGTGCTGTGATTCCACATTCTGTAGCAGTCAGGTGCTGCATATGATCCTTTCTTCCATCCTTGCCTATTCCCTGACTAAATAAAAGATGGGCTTTCCATAGAACCCCTCTCTTTTAGCTTTATTTTATAAATATGTCTAGTGGATATTAACTGATTTTGACTCCTTTATAGTCCATATGATCAGCACCTAAAGGAAGAGCAGATTTCTCTGTTTCTTTAAATAAATCTCTTGAATATTCTTCTGGGAGCCATCAAACCTGTCTCCAGTTCAAGGTGACAATGTCTGTACCTGCTGCACATTTTTGAGGATTTAGCCAGTCCTGTCCTTCCAAGGATGAGAAGCCACATGACCTTCTCCTGAAAGAGAGACACAGCCCTTGTTTGGTATTAGAGACACAGGGATGTCTGCAGACATCCTGAAGGGCAGGGTGGGAAGGTTATTTGCAATTTTTCAGGATGTTAAAACTACACTAAGAATTAATTTCAGCAGATATAACTTCTGCATGCCTGTGTGTGCAGGCTGACATAGTGGTGACTTCATTAGCCAGCCATCAGAGAGCTGTGACTCATGCTCTGGTGGCACTCAGCTGCATTGCAGATCTTTGTATTAAGTAAGATTTAATTAATATTTAATTGGCAATTAGGAAGGAAAGTTTTGAAGAAGTTGATTTCCACTTTTTTTAGCCTTCTGAGCAATACTAGGCTCTTAACCTCTAGTGATGGTTATTGTTAAGTAGGTTGAAGGAACTGAACAGGAAATACATAGAGCATTGAACTTTGAATGATTTGAAATGACCCATTTCTTCTACCTCCTTCACCACATGTGCACAAATTCTTCCTCAAAAAAAATTGCAAAAAATTCTCTGTATATTGTTTACTATCATAAAAGTAAAGGCTGAAGTTGGATCATAAAATGTATTCCTGCATCCAGAAGTCTGGCAGAAGAAATCAATAAAAAAGAATTGCTTGTCTTACCTTTTATCTTTTTTCAAAATAATATTCAGAGAAAATATGATAACAGATCTTGAAGGCAGGTCAGGAAGGGCAAGTTTAACTGAGCAGAGACATGGCATGAACAACGTGTGTGACTAATCCATGGATCCCTCTATTGTCTGGGCACTCTCTTTCCATCTCTCTTGGACCAAATTAAAGAAAAACATCTTTGAACATTTTGTTTACCCAGTGTTCACCACTGAAATAGCAGGGTTACAGTGATTTGCACAAATTTAGGGGTCTTTCTTTCCACTGCCACTTGTTTGTGAACTTTGACTGCTCCGGTGGAAAAAACAGAAAGTGATAAAACCCCCAAGGGAAGATTTGAATTAAATTTTGTACGTCCCTTGATTTGGGGTTTGCTAAGACCTGCTGGATGTGTGAGAAGCAAGGCTTTTCTTTTTTTCTTTTCTTGTGTATTTTTGGCAGCTTATGGAGGTTATCAACATTTTATATGACACAGGAATGCAAAGCAGGATACATCATGCAAAAAGGGCTGAGTTCCACTTTGGACAATTTTACCAAATCCATCCCCACTCTCTTTCTGTTGGCTTCATAATCTTTTCTTGAGAAACAATTGCTTCTTCACATGGAAACAGGTATATTAGTGGCAGCTCCAGGCTCTATGCAGCATATGATGCTGGAAGTTTAATTTAGACTTGGAGAAATGAAAAACCGTGGAAGAAAATTTGTGGGGGTTTTCATATATTGCAACACACTAAACAATATTAACTTTATCCAATGACCTTTGTTCAGCCCATGGTTTCATTTCTTGGAATTGCCAACACCAAAGCTAGAGAAATCTAGAGGAAGCCATGAAAGATGCTTCATAATAAATGCACTCAACTCACCACATTGAGCTTCCTAGGATAATGATTAACTCTTTGTATTCTTCAGAATTTTTTTATTTCAGATTAGAACTCAGTTCCTTGAGGTGCAGACTCTTCTTAGTAAATATGCAGCTAATTTTAGAGGTACTGTAATATATTAAAGCCATGATGTTTGTTTTATTTTCTTTTCAAGTGCTAGCAGGCCTTTTGGCATTCTGTAATTCCAGGACCTAGCTGTTACTATCCTTATTTTGACAACCAGAAGTTAAAATAAAGAGGAAAGCCCAATGTTTGTGGTCACCCCTTGAATATATAACCACACTGACCACAAAACCTTCCTCCCCCATTGCATATGGAGATTCCTGATGACATCTTGGCAATAGAGTCAAGAATACAAAGCTAATGAAGACTTTCTGTAATGGTGGTAAACAGATTTTTTTTCCATTACTCTCAAATTTTAGTGAGGATTAAGCTCTGTACAGAGCCATGGAAGCCTGCAGAGCTTTAATTACTCAGCACAGGAAAAGCTTTGCTTTGCTGAATAGTCTTTCTTGATTTGGTATGTTTCTGATATGCCCTTGAAAAATTACTCACAGGAAAAAAAAATTAGACAAAAATAAAGTTGCAAAATTTTAATACACCTACAGTGAGTTTTAATGAAATTCAATCAGAGCACAGTGAACACATCTTAAATTAGTTAAAATATTCTGTATGTGATCCTGATGTTTTAATTAAAATATCACTGGAAGGATTCAGTTAGTGTGGGATTCAGTGGAAGTACTGAAAATTAACTGTGGACACAAATTCTTAGAGGAATGACAAAAACATTGAGAGAGTTGCTTGTCATTGTTTTAGCAACAATCTGTGATTGTAACACATCCCTGTAATCCCTAATTTGAATGAGGCAGGTTCAGCTCTGCACTGTATTTTTCTCTTTTTCCACTCTCATTGAGCCAATAGTGTCACATCCCAGAACAGCCCATGGGTTGGTCATTTCCTCCTTGCAGATTAATCTTTTGGAAAAGAGCACAGAAATACAGAAATATAAATGCACAGCACTGATTTCTTTGGAGCTTAAAAGGAGGTTTATTTGGCTCTTGATTATCAGCTTCATATTTCTTTTGGAGGTTGTTTTCATGTGGGCCTTGGAATCTGAGTTTCATCACATATCATTGTATGATCAGTTGATGAAATCATTGAGAGGAAAAAGAGTAATGAAACAGCCTTTAAAAACTGAACGTCTGCAAATCTGCAAATCTTAAAAGAAGCCAAACAAAAGCTAAACTGAAGGGTAGGACCCTTCTTGAAAGAAAATTAAATGGCTTTATAGATACTGTTATTTTCTAAGAAACGATTTTTTTATACTGAAAAGAAACTCTTTTCAGTAGTATAGTACATGCAACTTCTGACAAAAAACTGGAAAGCAATTTAAAATTTCCCCAAAAGACATATGACAATATATTCCAGACCTCTGAAAACTGGGGTGACGCTGTGGGGTGTTTAATTATAGACCAAAGTTTTATCAAGCTAAGAGAAATAGAAAGTACCAGACTAAGTATAAAGCTGCAAAGAATGTTCAGTGGTTTCATTCTTAGAGTGAAGTAAATTTTTTTATTCCTTTTTTTTTTTCCTCAACACCAGCTGCAGGACCACTGATAAGAAGTGCAGGGGAATAGCAGCCTTTGGGCTACTTGTTCCATTATCTTTGGATGAAGATGCTCTTGATTGTGGATGGATGCTACATCCACCTCTATGGAGACACAGGGAAAAGACCTTTCAGAAGCATTTTAGACAGAATAATGAATGAGCATGCATTTTCAAAAGACTTTTCAGTAAAGAAATAATGTCTTTGAGGGGGATCTGATGCTTACCCCCATAACAAAGTGTAGGAACACCCATCTGAAAAAGCTCTCCCAGCTTTCCCAACCACAAAAACTCATCTATAGAGTATGAAAATGGTGCAATTCCCTCCCCACAGGCTGGGAGGGGACATTGCCTGGCCTCTGTCACTCCCTATGGCTGTGCTATCACAGAGTGATCCAGGCCTCCTGGCTTCTCTTTCTGTCAGCACTCCATGGCAGTATCAGCCAACTGGAGAAACATCCCAAAACAGGATTTTTTCTAAACTTGGAGTGAACCTGAAACTAAAATTCTTGTGAGTGTTACTCTGTATGTTAATGAACACAGAACACCCATGTGCTGAATTTTATGCTTTTGTTCACCTTGAGGTGTGGGTGCTCAAAGGATGTCTCACTTTCAAGAGGCAAATGTCTCTTGCTGTTCTCTCTGAACTGCCTTCCACAAATTTTAGCTGTGCACTTCCTGGGAGCCCAGGGCTGGGAGCCCCAGACGATGACATCAGGTGGAGTCCATCATGCGTGTCCTGATGTCATTGCTCAGGGCAGGAACCATTCCAGGGGCATGGCAGCCAGCCAAGGGCATCCAGCTTTCCCTTAAAGGCACCTGCACACCCAGAACTTCCCAAAACAAGTGTGCATCAGCTTCCTCTGCTTGCCAAAAAGCAAATATCCCTAAGGGACATCCAGTGGCTTTTCTCTTTATCATCTTGTTCTCTTTCCACTCCCTGTCCAGGCTTTTATTTTCTACCCATCCTACCCTCTCTTAGCACTTTTCTCACTTCTAATGTGCTTGTGTCCCTTCCTCCCCACCCTCTCCCTGCCCAGCAGCTCCTGTCCTGCTCCTGTCCCCCAGGTGCTGCTGCTCACAGACCCCTCCATCCCCCTGCTGCAGATTTGAAGCTGAAGGCAGTGACAGGCAGAGTGGACAGCTGGAGTTTGTCTGGCATGACAGCTTTCCCCTGTGCCAAAGATTAGTATTGCTGCTGTGCTGGTGCAGCCAGATATAAAATACAGCCCCAGCCTTTCCCTGAAATATGCCCTATATAAATTCCAAGCCTTGGGTGAGAGAAAAGTTGACGATATTTGATGCCATCTTTTTTTCATGAACATACACAATCTATATATAATTTTTATATCCAAGCTTTCTTCCAGCCTTCCCAGTCAAAGCAGCAGCTCCTAGGCTCCAAGTGAATTGCACTTATGTAACTTTTAAAGCCTGGTTTGTATTCTGTGTGAATTGGCAAATAATGACAGAAATTCCTGAACCATGGTTTAGCACAACCAGACAGTCGTTATCAATGTTTACTCTAATCAGGAAAATGAGTTAATCTATAGAGTCATAGAATCATAAAATTTTTTAGATTGGAAAAAACCTTGAAGAACATCAGGTCCAACAGTTAAATTTGTCTTTAAAGGGAAAATGTTTAATTTGTCATGCTACAAAAACACTGAGTGGGCTTCAATATTAAAAGCCAAGATGACCTGGATTTTACTTGTCACTAACTACAGATAGCTACAGACATAATAATAATAATAATCATTATCATCATCATCATCAAAAGCAATAAAAGCATCTAGTTCTACTAAGTTAAAAAAAAAAAGATCTGGTGTGGAAATGTGGAAAAAACCACACAAACTTCAACAGTTTGTGTTGTAACACCTGCTGTTGCTCATGGCTTGCAGCAGCAATAATCTGCCCTGTATTTGGCAGTATTGTATTGTTTGGTATGACAATTGTCATGTTGCAATGCCAAAAAGCAGGATTTGACTATTCTCTGATTGACAGTAATATAAAACAGCACATTAGGTTTATTTTACTTATTTTACAGAATTCTACCACAAGATAAAACCAGAATCTGTCCCATTAAATAGGCTTTGAAAATCTGGGCAAAAATCTCAAACCCATGAAACCCATGAGCGTGAAAGTTTTTACTCAAGGTCACATGGTTTTCTCAATTATTTTGGACTAATTTTAGGGTTGTTCCTGTGCCAGTCTGAAATTTTGTGTGTCCATCATGACTGATCTAAATGAATAACTAAAATACTGAAGATTTATTGCCATAAAAGGATTTCTGCTTTCCAAGTGATAAGAATGTTATGACACGTATTGATCTACTGAGGTGGTAGTAGTCACTGATAGATGGATCTTCCCATTTAATTTTTTTTTGTTCTTTTTGCTATTATTATATTTATTGAGAACATGTCAGAACAATTGGCACAAAACCTTGGGATGCTGATAAACTGATAAGATGAGCATATGTGTGAAGCAGCAGTTGATCAATGTATTTTAACTAAGGTTGTTTGGTCAAGGAAATGTTATACTTTCCATATCTCCTCTTGGAAATAATGTAATAGTCTATCTCACCTCCCATGTGTTTCCCAGTAATCACCTTCAGTTATTTTATTTCCCAATTAATTACAGCCTTTTAGATGACAAATGGAGTCCCTCTCATGGGGACAGGAAGTCAGAGGATTGCTTGGAAAAATTCTCCTTTGAACAATGCAACCTTACATACAGATTATTTCTAAGCAGATTTTTTTTCCCTGTGTCACTCTCGTTTCAATGTGTATTTGGAGACTCCAGGATTTATTCCAAGCTAGTTTACAGCTAAATTAAAGGAGGAGAAGGAAACACCAGAAAGAAGATTTTATGCAGTTTGTCAGTGTAAGCTCCAAGCTATTGAGGATTATTCCCTTGTTTTCATGGGGGCTTTATGATCTTTATTGTGATTTAAGGAGGAAAGTGCACGGGATTTTTTTTTCTGTATTCTTTTCTCTTCTGTTTGTGTGTGCTCCCTTCCTCATTGTTCATTTACAATGCTCATTTGGAGAACACACAACAGTGGGAACATTTGGGAGCAGGGGAAGATTTTAATTGTAGTCCTCCAATTTTAATTGTTGTCTTCCAAGGCAGTGACAATGGCAACGAACATAAACCATTCTACATGAATGTCTCTGCTACAGCAGAGAAACTAACTGAGGAATAATGGGGAGGAAAACAGAAAATATTTGCTGGAAGGCAAAATTGGACACAGGCCAGATCACAGATTTTGATAGGATTTTTTTTTCCTTAAGCCCTATACCAGCCATGCTACAAACACATCCCAGAGCAGGAATTAACTGCTTAAGAAGGTTGTGCTAATGGGGATGATTTTAAAGCATGGGAAGCTTTGCTGTTTGTGTTTCAACACCAGTAAAAGAGGCATCATTTGGAGTCCACTAAAGTAAATCTTCATGCAGACATCTCCTGACAGGCATGAATATGTGGTGTGCATAAATAAATGCATAAAGTGCAGCAGAATTCTTATGGAAAGTGCCACATTGCAGAGAATACATTTTTTAAATGCTCCAGGTAACAAAAGTGCATCACCCCCTGTGCTGTTTAGCTGCTCCTGGGGGATTGGGGGAACACTTAACATTTCAATGTTCCTAATTCTGTTGGGCCCTATTCTTGCTGTGACTGAGTTCAGCTTTTGACCATCACAGGTAATTTCTCCCTTTAGTATGGAGCTAAAAGCCTGAATTTAATTTAGACTGCTCTTGTGATTAAGATCATTCACTGTGGGCTTCACTTAACAGATGGGCCAGGGTTACCACATTGATTTGCATAGAAATTAGAATTGATCAAAACTAAATTATTGATTATTTCAAGTTGAAAACACCCTCTTCAACCTTGCATTCTCATGGAGCACCTCCTAACTGATGAGCTGTTATCATTACAGAGCTGGTAAATAAATAATAAACTGGTAACATAATAAAAACATAATAAACAGGGTGGGATTTTCTGGTCATTTTGAACATTGTGGAATGGACAATAGGTTTGAATCAGAAGAACTCCCCTTTAAATGCTATGAAGACCTGATGATACATTCTGATATAATTTTAAATGTTATTTGAGAATGAAAAAGGCTTGACTTTCTGCTTCACATTTAAAATGTGGTTTTCCATTTAAAAATTAATTAGAAATAGTCCTCCCTCTTAGTGTTTGTTTGTTAGCTTGGTTTTAGTGGTCAGATTAATTTATTTATTAGAAGTCCCTTACAGCACTTTCCTACATTAAATTGCATTGAGTTTTCTTCCTCCTAACACTTCCAATTCTTTATCTCTAGTGATAGAAAACTCCTCTTCCCTTGCCTCCTCTTTTTTCCTGTTAAATGCTTTTTATTTAAGGAACTCACGAACAATGGCATTTATTGGAGAGCTCTGAGAACAAAGTTTAATTCTCAGCTCTGCTGTGTGATCCCTTTATGACACTGAACAAGTTACTCAGGCTCTCTGTGTGCTGTTATCCATCTATAAAAGACAGATAATAGCACTTTCTTAACTGGCAAATCTTAACAATGTAGGTATTAAAGGTTATGTGTATTTCTGCTGAGGCATAGCCAGAACTTTAAAATATATACAATTTTTGAGGTAGGTTGAGAGTCATTTCCTTCCTTTTATTTATTGCTAACCTTGGCAAGGTTTTTCATCTTGTTCTCTAAGAAATGTGTGCATTTTCAGAATTTGCTGCGAGTGCCATATCTGATCCCAGGTATCAGAGATCCAGTTATGAAATGGTCTGATTGAAAAACTGCAGAAACAGAATTCCAGAGTCACTTTTCCCCTACTTAGTTTCCACCTGAGGGAAGTCTGTACAGATGGCTATCTCGTTGGAATTCAATATCCTGAATATTACCTTGATTTTCTTTGGGTAGAGAGGAAGAGGATAAGTTCATTAATATCTGCTTTCCTCCAAACCTCTCCTGCAATGACTTTCCTTTGGTTATTCAGGGAGGTGAGTTCTTTTTTGCCTTTTGAGCCACATTCAGGTCATCCAGCTCCCTGGTAATTTGAATACCAACAAACTGGGTCTTTCTGACAGCCTGAGCTTGACAGGCTGCTCTAAGTCCCTCCACTGAATTGTTGGTCTGTCATGTTATTTCCCCTGGAAATGGTATAAGAGCTGATAGCAACCTGAATAGCTAAAAATAGATGGGCAGAATAGGCCTTGGAATATGTAGCTGGTATTTTATCATCCTGGCTCCCTCTGCCATTGCATGGTGCAATGTGATAGCTTAAAATAACTAAGTACCATTCTTGTGCCAAAAATATAAAATGTCATTCAGTATTACAGTATCCATTTCAGCTATGGACACACTCCTCACACTTCCTTCAGCATTTTTCCCAGCACAGCTAATTCCAAACACTGCAGAGTGAAAACTCTTGCAGGTAACCAAATTTATCTAATCCAAATTTATTAAATAGGACCAACATATTTTTCTCCATCTGCACCCCTAAGTTTGATCCTTCTAAACTCTCCACATGGCCTAAGATCCCTCATGCTGCTTTGTCTTTCCACCACAAGTCAGGAACAGAGTAAAAGGGTAAAATCTGCCTTGCCAACTTGTACTTTCTCATAGCCACAGGCTAATTTTTGTTGTTCTGGGGAGTAGTGATGCGTGTAATGCATGTACAGGAGATTTGATGAGCTGGAGGCCTCTGCTTCAGATGGTGTTTCTGGAGTTGTTTTGCTGCTTTAGTGCAAGGGAAAGGTTTCCTCTTTTTGGCAGAATGGGTGTCACTGCCATAGATTTTAGATGCCTCTCCTGAGAAACACATCATGTGTTGGAATTACTCTATAGAAAACCAAGCTGCAATTTTTAATCTAAAAGATACAGAATTGTGTCAGCGTTTGTTTTCCAGTTTGCCTGAGCTGAAATGGGCAAAACCCAGCTGAGTTCTCATCAGCTTCAGTGCCCTGGTAAGAACCAGAGAGGGGAATGGAAAGAATAAACCCAAAAGCCATAATACAGGTTAAATCAGATAGAGGGATTGTTTTAGCTCTCTAAATTTCATATTCACACCCTGATTCCTCATTGTTCTTCCTGTAGCTGCCACAAGAGCCTTTCCAACTGCTGGGGGGGTTCTGCTCTCACTCTGATCTGGGGGAAACACGGTCACTGACACCTCCACTGTGTCCCTGCAGTGCAGAGGGAAAGGAAGGGAGAAATTATTGCTGCTGCTGCTGCTGTGGGACAGGTGGTTTGAACACTTTTATTCAGTTCTCCGATGCTTGAGAGGTTTGATTGAGCTCCTACTCATTCCGCATGCTGACCCTAATCCAGTCTGGGTTTTCCCCCATTCCGTATTCCAGTGCTGATACAGACCAGGTTTTGCCACCATCCTGCACTCCAGCAGGAATCCAGTC
>WBNP01002662.1:502790-550368 GCA_013401095.1 Passerina amoena | reverse complement strand
ATTCCTCATTCCAGGTATGATCCCATCCCTGTTTTTCCCCATTCCACATTCTGGCTCTGATCCAGTCCAAGTTTTTCCCCATTCCCCATTTCTGGCCCTGCCAAAGGTTTTTTTAGTTTGTTTAAACTTTTCTTTCTCCTCTTGGAAAAGCACACAACTGTCAGGTGTTTTTCTGTAGTAAGAAACAAGCTAAGAACTGGACAATGTTTATTTTATCATGAAAAATAATTAGTGTATGAGAGAATTGGGCTGTCATCAATTTTTATGTCCGCGATAAAGCAAAATTAATTGCTAGAAAATGAGCAAAAAGGACATTTAGAGGGTCCTGTGCCTTGTGTATTTTTGATACCTTTGCCTTCAGATAGTTCCACTCAGATCCTCACTTCATCCTTTTGCCTCTCATTTCACTTGTTTTGGAAGTGCCAAAAGCATCTTGTTTGATTCAATAAATGTTTTGTCAGTCATAGGCAGATTGTTTGCCGAGCTGCAGTTCTCTTAGGTATGTGTTTATGAAGTACACAAGCCTGTTAGTGATGGTTTTTTCTTTATATTCTCTTGTGTTTTGTATTTCTGTAGAGCTGAACAGAAACATCACACCATGATAAAGTTGGGCTGGTGGCTGACTCACCTCCCTTCTCATCCTCCTGAGCTGCAATTTTCTGTGTTTGCCTTTTCTGCTCAAGTTTGGCACAGGCAGTGTGATTCTGCACTTCACACGCTGTGCTCCCGAGGTAATGTTATGGATCTCCATCCTGACAGGAATGGGGATTCAGGGCTACCCTGGGCTGAATATTTGGGTTGTCAGAAGTGTTGGAAGGGTGGCAGGATGGTCGTTTCGTCTCATAAAAATGCGTGTAAAAACCAGTGAAATAAAACACAGGACAGAGGCAAGAGTGATTCATTAAGGGTGGACAAATTGGCTTTCAAAAGACAAAGTAACTGCTCTCCAGAGGGATAATACAGCAAGTTGCTGAGCAGTCTGGGTTGAATCCAGAAAAGGATTTAATTGTGTGCTTGATTTTAAATATTCAAGTAGTCCTTTAGCTTTACAGGGAAAATCCATGTGTGTAAAGTAAAACAGAATCAAATCTTCACACAATTAAACTCTTTATCTTGCTCCATTTCCCTGCATTTTGCTCCAAGGCTTCCAAGCCACGATTCCACCTTGGAGTGATCTTGTAGCTCATAGCAAACAAATGTTCCCAGCTCTGTGCAACCCTTGGCTTCAGATCTCAGCTCCTGTCCAGGGGGTTTTGGGATATTCACACACAGCATCCCCAGAATGAAGTATACACACGCTGAAATAGCAGCAGAACACTGCTGGTTTTCACAACAAATCCATTTTCTGTCCTTCTCAGGGCGGCAGTTTTCAACTTTTCATTGGAGAAAAAGATGGCTGTGGGAAAGGGCTCCTCGCTGAGGACAAAGGTTCTGCTGTAAGTGAATATATACATTAGCAATTAGCTGCTATATGATGGCTAGGAAAACTCAGAGAGAAGTTTGGGATAATAAGATGAGTTCAGGAAACTGTTTCTGAAAGACCTTAGGGCCAGATTCTAATTAGCAAATGACAAAATAGTTCAGAAAATAAGACTAGCACTGTAAGAATCTTGCCATAGTCAAAGCCCACCATCAGCAAAGATGCTTAATTATCCTGCATATGATAATTCCCTTGTGGAGTTATATGATAAGTATAAAGGGCATTGAAGTCAGAATTACCCTGAAAGTCTTTGGCCTGAAAAGCAGAAGAAGTGAAAGAAAATATAACAATGAAAACAGTTTGAAACAATTTGCATCTTTTCAGCAACTCCTTTTTAACCACTCTGTAAACAGCAGGCAGGAAAACAAGGGAAAAAACTGTGGGCTGGAGTCTCCTCTATTTTACATGAGCTTAATTGTGTTTCATTAGTCCTGATTTTAATTATTGCAAGCAAAAATGAAGCCAAGGCTTGCTGCCTCTTAAGCTGCTCAGCTCAGATCCCTGCAATTCCTTGGAAAGAACAGGAGCAAAGCAATCTTTGGGTAACATAATACAACCCCTGAACTTTGATCTCAATCAAGGCCTTCTGAAAAGAAACAATAATGTCATAACTCCTTGAAAGCTTACAACACCAAAAAATAAAACCTCTATCAGAAACCTGCCCACAAACACTGAGACATAATTCTCCTGACCCCACAGCACTGCTCCATATGTTGTATATACTAAAGAGAAAAAATGGGTTTTATTTGTACCTACACTCTCACCAATTATAGCTGGAGCTGTTGGCTCCCTGTGTGTTGTCATTGACACAGATGGATAAAAACAGATACAGGGTGTAAGGGAATATTATAACTCAGAGCTCTCGTGCTGCACCACAGACAGGATTTAAATTCCTCTGTACCTCTTAGCTTGAAAAGTTCTCTGACAAACAACCTGACTGATGAGGGTCTGTGTAAAGTAAAATTTCCAGCCTTTGTGCTGGCATTCAGGCTGGAAGGCACAGCAGGAGGAGATGTGAGATCCTTGGGGCTCAGGGCTGTTTGGTGCTGGCTGTGAGCTGCACGTGGGAACAGGACCCTGCTCCTTGTGGGACATTCATGGAGGGGGATTTGTCTCATGGAGCTGACCAGTGAGTGACAGTGTGGCCAGGACCCTCCAGTTTGTGCTGGATCTGCAAAGGTTTAGGTGGCAAACCTATTTATTTTACCCCTGCTCATCCACTTGTCCACAGAGAACAGTGGCTCAGCTTCAAGGCTTCCAGCTCTGAGCTGCTCAGAGCCCACATTCCTGTTCAGGGCAGTGTCCATGGGGTGGTGACAGCACAGGCTCCCCTAACCCTAACCCTAGGCAGGTAAATCAGGCCTGGGTGAGGGCTGTTTCCATGGAAAAAGCTGTGGAGGAAGGCGTGTGGTGGCAGTTTTGTGTTCCCTTGGGATGCTTTTGTCAGCTGCAGTGTGCCTGGAGCTCTGGGCTTTGTGGTTTCAAAACCCCAGCCCTAGGTGGAACCCTAACCCTAACCCTAGGCAGTAAATGCAGCCTAGGGCTGAGGCTGAAAAAACATCGGTTTCCATGAAGAGTTCCCAAAAAATACCTTATGGGATAAGATTCTTAACATTAAAATTTGTGTATCCACAGCAGTCCTGCAGTGATCTGACTTCTCTGATGTCCTCTCTTCGATTCTGTCCACAGACAACACCATGCTGTTATTAGGAAGACAAAAGGGGGGAAAAAAGGAAAAAACCCAAGGACATTTAATGATGAATGCTAAAATCAATTTCTTCCCTGTCCTCCCCCCTTCAGACACTGAATTATTCAATGAAAAGATCTGAGGCACATGAAACACATTACAAAGAAAGATGTCAGCCAGGGTCTCCATCACCACAATTTCCTTGTTTTTTCTTTCACAGACTGACTAAAACCCAAAGTAGCCATATTATTTGATGGAGTTTAAAGAAGCAGAAATTTCGAGGGGCAGGTAAAACAGTGTTTGTAATGAAAGATAAGCTAACTTCCTCTGGAGTTTTTAATTACAACACACAAGGAAAATGATAACAGCACATGAGCAAGGGGTCCAGAGGGTGTATTTGTGATGGGGGGAATTGTGATGCCAAACTGGGGGCAGCAGTAATGGGTCAGGGGAAGAAGGAGGAGTTCCTGGGCCAGAATCTCATTTAGACAGTGCATTTTTCACTGGAAACTGTGGGCTGGTACATCTCCCCAGGAAGTGTGCACAGGGAATGTTCTGTGTGCTGGGCCAGGCTCTGAGTGCCACATTCCTGTGCTGGTGCCTGTGAGTGCAAGTGAATTAGGGAACTTGGGTCTCTCTGAATTGTTTCCATTAGAAAAATCAATTATTTATTGATTATCAGTGACAGTTCATATTGATTATGTTTTTACTACATTAGGTATTGCTTTGGCATGTGTTTTTCCTTTCTGAGGAGTATGCCAAGCCCTTTTCCATCCTGAGCTGTGAATTTTGGATAATGTCTCTTTGCTTTGCACAGTGCAATAATTTGTGTTTTCCTGTGGCTACACAATCCTCTGGCTGTGCATCTTTGTGTGTAGTATCACTTCCTCTGTTTCAGAGAAACAATTATTTGAGATTTGCAGAAATATCCACAAACCAAGCAGCACTTACCCCCTTCCATTAGATGGAAAGTGGTTGCAGTCACCTTCTGCTGAATTATTGAGCTGAGAGGTCACAAGTAACAAATGCAATAAAAACCCATTTGCTTTAGGACTATTAGCACATTTTGGAGATAATTATATTATTTTTCAAATATTCCTAGGTATTTATTTTAATTGTACAGTCATGCAGTTCAGCTTTCAGCAATGGAAAGTATAGGAAATTTCTGTTTGTTTTGGTTGTTTCTGTGGAAATCAGGGGAAGTATTAATAAACAGAACACTTGTTCTGGTAAGTCAAGTTAGGAGAGCCTGTGAAATACAAAGCAGTGCTAAAAGAGTTGCTCTCCACATTATCCAGTTGAGTTTCTAAGTGGTAACACATCCTCTCATCTGTGATGCTGGAACAGCCCTTGGCTTCCACTGCCATCAGTGGACACACAATGGTTTATCTCACTTAAAGATACCTCTGGTGTGTTTTAAATATATTTTAAAAGAGTATTTGACTTAGATATTTCCTCTGGTTTTTATTGTGTATTGATATTAGGGGTCTGTTATTAGAAATTTAGAGATATTAGATCTCTAGGTAGGTCCCATTTCATGGAAATGAGAGAGATGTAAAGAATGTATTTGATTTTTTTTTGAGTTTGTTTGATTTACTATGAATTGTTCTCTGTATTCCTGTTGCTGGGAAGACAGAAACTTGCTGGTGAGCTGTCTGTGAAAGTCAGAAACATTTATGAAAAGCAGGCAATGTTCTGTATAAATTATTGAATTTTGGCTGAAAAGCTGGAACTAGAAATGCACTAGATTTACTCAGAGGTGGGACAAAGCCCCATCCACTCGTACTGCAGATCTAAAAACCACTTAATTCATGGTTTAGGCTCTATAATTTATGGTTTAGGCTCTATAATTTATGTTTTAGGCTTTATCTCCCAGTGTAGCCTCTGTACTGGTGTCTGTGCTGTCATGGCCACTCACAGGAAGGGCTCTGCTCCTCCTGCCACCTTCCCTGGAGCACAACCATAAATATTGGGGGGGGGTCTGCAGAAATAAATATTTCTTTAAGCCCAGAGAAATTAAGGAATAAAAATTCATGAAGTGCAGGTATGGTCTGGAGTCAGGTCTGTAAGTTTAGTGATAAATTTTGGGGTTTTCCAGGGTAAATTGCTGCCTGAATTCAGAGCTGCATTCGCTGCACAAACCAAGGTCCCAAACATGGGAGGCTGCTTTAGCTTAAATCAGGCTCATATATCAGTAAGAGAATTGTTAATTGACTACAGAATCATTTATAGCCACTTACACAGTATCAAGGACTCTGATACTAAATTTACAAGTTTGTTTACCAGGCTGGTGAACAGGAAAACTCTTTACTTGGAAACTCATGCAGTTTTCAGTGAATTCATTGATATAAAGCTGCAATGTCAAATATCAGCTGTAGACTCCAGTTCTGCCCAAGAGAATGAATCTGTGCCAGTTTACAGTGTCTGAGACTTTGGTCCCATGAGTCCATTTTTAGATTCACATTTTGACTATAATTGTATTTTAAAGTGTAAGACAGAATATTGTGTGGCATTTTCTTCTACTCTGTTAAAATGATCCCAGTATAATGGAAACAGGAAAAAAAAATCACTTACTTAGGCAGTTTCCAAAAGTGCAGTTCTGCAGAAAGGAGGGAAGTGAGTATTTATATTTAAAAACGTTTGTAAATTGTCAGGCAATGGAGTGTGGATGGAAGAAGAAATGGAAGCGGGAATGTCTGCACTGCTTTAGCAATGAATCCTAATTTGTGGGCACTGTGCACACTTGCAGAACCTCCTGTTTGCACAGCCAGCTCTGTGCTCTGGCAAAAATGGTGTGGGTTTGGGAAAGTTTTGCTTTGCATTGCACTCACTTGACTGTGCACACATCAAAACTCTACTCCTCTAACAGAAAAATGACTTTGAAATATACCCAGTCATCCCTCTTGGATAGATATGAAGATGAAGATAATGTCAAGCATTTTGGTATATTCATTTATAAATAATTCATCCAGCTGCACACAGTTATTTATTATTATTATTATTATTATTAATTATGTGTGTATAGCTGGAAAAGACAGGAAGGCTATACTGCCTCAAGAGAGATGCTTAATCTTAAGAATTTGGTTAGACCAAGATGTGTGATATGAGAAAAGGAAGACAGGCAGTGATAAATAGATCTGATGACACGAAGGCTTTAATAATGTTGATGGGGAGAAATATCATTTGTTTGAGATGATTGCCTTGGGAGCAGAGGCTGCAGCGAGTTCCCCTGGCAGGAGCTGAGCTGCCCTGCTGCTCTCAGAGAGCTGAGGCTGCTCCGAGCAGCAGTTTCCATCAGAGCACATCTGGATTTTCAGAGCACCAAGTCCACACTAGAGCACATCTGGCTTGGCTCTGCAGTCTCCAGGTGGCCAGAGCAGCTGCCTTGGGCAGGAATGTCAGGAAAAGGGCAAAAAGTGCTGCCAGGTTAGGGCAGACACCCAGGGGAACAGGCACGGACCCAGAGGCAGCCCTGTGTGAAAACAAAATTCCTGATCTCACTTTATTTAGCTCTCTGAGAGGGAAAAAAAAAAAAAAAGGTGTGGAAGCAGAAAACAAAGATGCAAAGAGGAGCTTCACAGCAATAAACCACTCTGAGACAATATTTTGCCTTTATATTCCCCCTGCAATTCAGAGATGTCACAAACACCTCATTGAAATTACATCAAATGTAATGCTGTGATTTACTTCTGGCTTAACTCAAGGAAAATATTTACATTTCATGACAGAACTGAGTAAAGTCTTAATAAAAATTAATCTCTGCAGAGATAATTATAAAATCTACTTGCTGTGTTTAGACTTTTAGGAAAGCATGTAAGGAAATAAACTGAACTTAGTGTTGGTGCAAAGTTATTAATCCTGAAATCTGCTTTGTGCAGTAAAAATGGAATACAATAGAACTAATGTACTATAGGAGCACATTCCCTTTGGGAATTTGATTTGGTCCTGTGCCAAGAACCATTTAAAACTTTTTGAAATGTAGCTAAAAGCAAAAAAATATTTCAACATGGTTTTGTCACATTTTATCAGCCTTTAATGCTGTCCTGGAGTTCCCTGTGTCCATCCCCTTCCAGTGCTCTTCCCTCTGCAAGAGCACCCCAGGTCCTGCTCTGCACACTCTCCTTGTACCTATAGATGGGGCAAATAGCTGTAAATACATCTCTAGATAAATGAATTTGAGTTCTAATCAATTAGACTCTATATTATGGTTTCCAGGCTTTTGGACAAAATATTATTTGATGCTATTATAATGTGGTTATGTAGTCATTATAAAGATGGTTTTGTATTTAAAATTAATTGTGTGTTCCAAATTCAGTAATTCAGTGCTTTGGACAGGTTATGGCTTTTTTCACACCACTACCACCTCCACCATCCCCATTTTTCAGTTACCCATATTTGATAAATCAAATTATCACAATATCCCTAATTTTCCCTTTTTATAAGGAAAGTGTAGCTCTGTGTCTGAAAATGTTGCAGCTGCTAAATGGCTAAAAGCTTGCGTCAGTCTATCAACAGGAAAATAATAGTTTTCCTTCTTAGCAGCCTAGGTGTTGAAACCATCCCCAGCTTCATTAAAGCCTACCATGGAAATAATTTTCTAGTGGGAGATATAATGAATGTGTGAGGCATTTTTACAACATGCAGGAGGCTCTAAATTTTTAGAGAGCTTTTATTATTACTTCTATGCTGTAAGTCACATTTTGCTGTATGTCATAAAGGTTTGAATACCAAGAATGCTTTGTAATGACTCAGAATAAAAAAATTTACTCATTACATCTTAGCTAACAAAAGAAGTGCAGTGTTTGAGCAGGATGTTTACCAGTTCTACTTCTTCCAATGGGCCTGGGCCAAGGGCAAACTGTTCTAAAGCTGTAGCTGTGTAAAGCATCCTTTGCTGTTTGAGTGCACACAAACAATAACAGAATATGTCTGAAAGTGAGGGCTGATGGGATTCAAGGTGAAAGTGTCCTTTGTAAGGATGTGTTTTACATAGCAAGACATCCATCTTTTGTTTTGTTCTAAAAGCTCTGCACTCACTTCTGCTTTGGCAACGTGGTCACTCCCTTTTCCTGCAGAAATACATGCACATATGTGCAGTAAAACAGGGACTAAAAAGTGTGTCCTCATTAATAAGCGTTAATAGCAGTATTGTAATGCTCTTCGAAAATCAGTTTTCTAATAGATAATAACACAATAGAATAACTGCTGTGTCAAGTATTCAGGATAAGTGTGTGAGGACACAGAATGCCCCAGGTCTCTCAGTGCCATGGTGGAAATGAGCCCCTGCCATGCTCCTGTGCCATGGCGAGGGCGAGGGCTCAGGATCTGCCTCTGCCTGGCTCCTTTAGAGTCACAGACACATTTTCTTAAAAATCCTTTCCTTAGGATTTTTTATCTTGAGAAGCTGAGAGGCCTCAAGAACAAAATGTAAACATTGATTATCTGCTGCTGTGGAATGCAACAGATGGATCTGTGATTGGTCTGATCTGGTTGTTTCTAATTAATGGCCAATCACTGTCAGCTGGCTTGGACTCTCTGTCCCAGACACAAGCCTTTGTTATCATTCTTCCTTTTCTATTCTTAGCCAGCCTTCTGATGAAACCCTTTCTTCTATTCTTTTAGTATAGTTTTAATATAATAGATATCATAAAATAATAAATCAAGCCTTCTGAAACACGGAGTCAGATCCTCATCTCTTCCCTCATCCTGGGACCCCTGTGAGCACGGTTACACTTTGGATCATCCCATGGAGCAGGTTTAGAGCTCTTCCCTGCTCAGGGTGCTGAATTCAGAGCACACCACTGCAAAATGGGTTTGCTGTTGTGTGGGTGAGGAGGAGCCAGCACCAGGCAGGGACAATGGAAGTGTGACACTTGTGAGAATGTCCTGGAGACTGGAGGGTTCTCCTGTGTAAAGCCATTCTCCTTGGAACACACTTGTGGGAATGGCACATGCTGATTTTTGTTCTGTTTTCAAGGTGCTTGTTTTCATCTTTGCACGGATGCCTGAATATGCTGGCTCTTGTTTTCAAGGTGCTGTTATCATTTTCTGAAGCTGAGAAGTAGTACTTTAAAAACAAAGTGAAATTTAAGAGCCAGATTGAAGCTTTCCTTATAAACCTGCTTGGAAAATAGGAGACAAACTACTTGTTTGTTAAAAGCAATTTGTTATATCATGTGTGTGACCCCTTATAATCCACCATCTGCAGTAAACATCCTTTCCAAACTCTCATTTCTTTGAAACAGACCTAAAATAAGTGTAGCAGTATTTTTGAACAAGTTACTGCCTGTCACTGAAGTTCCAAGCCCAGCTGAAGAGGAGGATATGATGGTGCCTGGCCTTATATGCCAGAATACATTTAAAATGTATTGTAAATACACCATGAGCTGATCTGTGTCTCACTTTAGGGTTTGGGAACAGCAGGAAGTTCCTTCTCTTCCAAAAATTACACCACTGGGCCTTGGAGTGTAGAAAAATGAAAATGAGCCCAGCCTTATACACTCTTAATGTGAGTTGGTACAAATGAGCCACAGAGAACCTTATTTCACTTTCACATCTGAGGCTTTAAAACTGACTTTTTTTCCTACTTTACAACAAAAAGAAAGAAAGGAAGGTATTTGTGTTGCAACATGTAAATTCCTGCCAGCCAAGGATGAGACAGTCAGATCAGTCAAGGATATTTGTCCAAATGTGAGTGGATTTTGCTTTATCTATCTGCTGATGAAAAAATTAGCAGCGGTTGCATAGGAAAAAGTAGTAAAAGTGATTAAAAAAAAACTAAATAAAGATTATTGTAGTGTATAATCCTTACCCAAAACGAGACTTTATCACAGAGATAAAGAGATATTTGATTTAAAAAATATGTAAATAGTTTTATGTCAGTGAAGTACAGATTTTCCAGGGTATAAGAAATAACTCCAGGGCCAACAAGTTTGCATGATGAGTCCTCAAATGTGATAGGATGTCACTCAACAGTTCCATATTGCAAATGAACTCTTTTCATCAGGTTAATTATTTTTATCTTGTTTTGTTAACCTGTTTGGTTTTTTCCATGCAGCATATGGGAAACCATTGCACTCTCAGAATTGCAGGTATTTTTGCTGTTGAGTGTAGATTGGGAATATTTCAACTATAAATCATAGAAAGTGAGGCTGCAATGATGGGTTTTTTCTAATGTCCCTGCTGAGGAGTTTTTTGGCAATAACAATGTATCTGCACACATCTGTGTTGCTGTCTACTTAGGGCACAAAAAGCGATCATTACATGTGATGGAACATCAAACAACTATTTCATTAATGGTCCTATTATGAGGAAGCACAGTGACATTAGAATACCAGCATGGTGTTACTATAGATACCTGATTTCTCTCTAACACTGCTGTTTTCATAAACTCACATGTAGCTGTCTGTGTTTTATATATAAATATAAATGTGTTTGTAGATACATTTCCCTCTCATTCAGGGAGGAAAACCTTTGCTTTTCAGCTTTTCAAGTATTTAGTACACTTTAGTTCATCATTATCCAAAGGACACTACACAAACTGTATGTGAATGGCTTCAATTAGATGAAAGTGTTGTAAATGTAAATGCTCAAGAGAATAACTTTGTAATTCATCTTATCTAACAGGCAGCATATTTACTGAAGACTCTCAGATTTCTCTGGTCTATTTTATACATTTGTACTGTGTTTCCCTGTTGAAAGCAGGAGTTTGAGGGAGACCAGGTTTGGATGTGATCACTTCAGCTGAGGCACAGAAAATTGTTTTAAATGTGCTGGAAAATGAAAACTATGAGTAATTACCATTCTCTGCCTTAGTTGTGCTCAGACAATGTGCATTCAAAGCATTTCACAAACAGTAATTGGTTCTCACCATTTGTGTGGCTTAGAGAAACATGGGAATAGTATTTTCCTGACCATGTGGCAAAAAAAAAAGTGACAGGGACTGCATAATGTGCCTGAAAGGAGGTGGGGAGTAAATCAGTGTGAGATGAGATGTTGAGCCCTGTTTGTGTGCTGTAATCACTGGATCTGCTGCCTCTGGTCACCACTGGGATCAGCCATGCATCACTCTGGTGCTGCTCTGCATTTTCCACAGGGCTTCCTTTGGTTGTTGCTTTATGAATGTTTTTAAGACTCGGTTGAATTTAGAGATAAAAGCATGTCCCTCAGTACCAACATGCTACATATTGATATAAAAAAGTGCTGGCTTCAGTCAGGCAGTTGGATCTGACCTTACTCATTAACTCTGTAACAGGAAAAGAGAGGAGAATTTGTCCTCCAGCTAATGAGAAAGCCGTAGAGTCCAAATTGTCTCTGATTCAGTACATACATTCTCTGGAACCTTGACTTTCTTGTCTTTGAAGCTTATTTGCTTTGTATTTCTGCTGATTTTTCTCTCTCCCCTTCTCTTTCCCAAAAATTGTTATAAAAATGATGTGGCAATTTCTGATGTGAAATATCGTCAGCGTGCGGAGCCGATGTCTGCAGCGCGCAGAGATTTACGTTCTCTGCATCCCTCTGACCTTGAAGTCATTTTGTTCTCGTGCTGTCACTTGGAGTCTGCTCTGTGAGATGCTGAGCATCCCTGGCAAGCTCTCTCCACTTGAGTAGAGCCAGTGTTTTGCAGGATTAGCCCCCTCACTGAATCCTTCTCCTGAAAAATTCACCAATAACTGCGTGCACAGGGGTAGGACTGTGGTCAGGAAACTTTCTCTGCTTCTCCACCTAAGCCATGGAAAGGAGCAGCTCTGTCACCAGTTCAAAGCAGCTCATTTTCTTTCGAACACATATTGGTTGGGATGAGCTGTGTGATAGTTTTAGGACACAAGGAAAAAACATTTAGAGGTATTACCAAGCTCCTTGAGGAGAGAAGTGGGGATGAGTGTCCTGTGCTCCAGTGCAGGACCCAATTGTAAGTTTGTTTTGCATTCAGAGGGTACGTGGCAGAACAGAGAGAAATATGTTATGTAATTCAAATCTTTATTCTTGCTTAGCTAGAAGTTGTGACGTTAAAGCAACCATGTCACCTTACTCTGATTGCCTTTCAGAAGAAAAGCAAGGCCTCAGAAATTGCATGTAGCAGCTGTTCTTCATAGCCTGTACTTTACCCAAAGTCAGGCAAGAAAGGGAAGATCAAACTCCATCATAGTTACATGTACAAAATGTAAATATTTTGTTAATGATTAATCATACCTTTGTGTTCTGTATCACTGCTGAAACTTGGGGACCTGAGAAAAGAGAAAGACAATCTCAATTTGGATGATAGCTAAGATTAAATTCAAGGGGGTTCCTTTCTGAGATTTAGTTATACTCCTCTCTAAATGCTACCATTTCACACAAAATTGGGTTCTCTTTGGATTAATATATTTGAAAATTAAGTTGATTTATAACCAATTTTCTCCTCATTTAAACAACGACCTGCAAGTTTTTCTCCAGGGATCAACCAGGATCAGAGAAATTATGTGTTGTTTGAGTTGTTCACTGGAGCAGAATCCCTCACAAACATGTGCATATGGTGCTGGGTGCTTTAGGGATCACACTAATACGTTCACCTTGTTGTACATTTTTCTTCTCATCTTGAACTTGTATGTTCTCCTTACTAGAAATTTAAAACAAAGAAAAAAGAGCAAACAAAAGCAACAAGATATTGCTAATTTGATGGCTGCAAAAATAATATATTCCTTCTTATTCAAGTCTGAGCATTGAAAGTGTAAAATGTGCTAATGCTGAGTGCATCTGCCAGGTGCCCTGGTCAGCTGCTTAAGGAGAGCTGGCAATTCCCCACTGCAAAATCAGAGGAAACTGGGCAGTTAAATTATCCTCCCTAAAGCTTTGAAATAATGAGAGAATTTTCTCTTTATCCAGTCAATGTTTAACTGCTGGCTGTATGCAGAAACCACAGCCATATGTCATCTGAGAGTGAGACAGAAAATAAGTGAAAATTCTAAATTGTTCTCTGAGCAGCAGAATTAATGGGTCGTGATTTCCTAAAGTTCAGTCTCCTTAAGACATTTTTGTCCCTCTGGTGTTTTTATCTGTTGATTGCCATTACCATGAGCCCCCTGTGGAAATGCAAGGCCTGACTTTGCCCTGCAGAGTCCTCCTCTACTGGGGCATCTTCCTGCACACAGAGCTGGGGGTCAGCCTCTTCTCCCAGGAAAAGAGGACATGGTCTGAAACTGCACCAGGTGGGGTTTAGGTTGGACATCAGGATGAATTTCCTCTCAAAAACAGTGATTAGACACTGGAATGGGCTGTCCAGGGATGTGGTGGAGTCACTGTCCCTGGAGATGTTCAAGAAACAGCTGGATGTGGCACTGAGCACCATGGTCTGCTTAACAAGGGGGTGTTGGGTCACAGGTTGGACTCAAAGATCCCAGAGGTGTTTTCCAACCTAGGTGACTCTGATCCTGTGATCTTACTCATTTTTTGTACCCATCACCCACAACCCACACCTTAGCGTTGTCAGGAAACGATGGCAGCGAAACGTGATTGAAAAACTTGTCAGGATAATTCCTCAAATGATCTAATCAGTGCTGCTGCTCTCTAGTGCTATTGCTGTGTCTGCTGCAAGGCAATTCCCAGCCGTAACTCAGCCCAGCTGCTCCTGCCCTGCCCCTTTCCCAGGGCTCTGCTGGATGATTGCTGCCGCACCGCGAGCGCGCGGACGCTCGCTGCGCGCAATCACAGCGGGACCGGTGCTCACTGCTCGGCCACCTGCGGGGATAATGCATGCCCCAAAAAAGGAGCTTAATGAAAATGTTTAGGATATCAAATTCAGCATCAGGGACGCTTAGGAAAGCACTTAGCCACGGAGTAAGGGCAGCAGAATGCACTAAGCTGTTGTAGAGGTCAAGGTTTAGAATTCCTTCCCTAAGTTTCATGAAGAGTAAATTAAAAATAGCTATAAAAAGAAAAGTCATGAGGAAACAACTTCAATTTTTTTTTTGCTTGTTCTGAAGCTGCAAGAAGCTTGTTTTTGTTATTGAATATGTTGTCTAATTAATATAATGAAATGGTATCAAACATTGCAAAATGAGTCCACTGATCTGATAGTTGTGAATTATCTAAACCTTCTGCAAAATATTTATTTACCCTCCATGTAAATATTTCCACTGTAATCAGGAAAGGTTATTCGTGTCTCAAAACTCCCTGAAGGCACAGGGTGAGATTTCCCTGGCAATTCCCTAGGCTTATTTCCCTATTGGAAAACTAAAATAAGTAGTCAGGTGTCCAGATGTCAGATCTGAGATCACAGGGAAGCATTTCATTGTCAGGTGCATGATTACATTTAATGTTAATAATCCTACACAAAAACTCTCTCTGGAGCAAAGGGGGTTTTATTATCCCACCATTCATCCATAAGGATCTGCTGCTTCTGCCACTTCTGGACCAAACTGTGCTATAAGAAATCTCTTTGGGGTAAAAAGAAGGGATTTACAATTTCAGCTAAAAAAGCAATTATTGACAGCTTTGCCATAGATTTCAGGTCAAGTGATTCACCAGTGCCTTCTGCTGTTTTTTATATCCATCTCTAATAATTCCAAGACATAAGAAAAGGAAATAGGGAATGACACTCTTTATTTGTAGGAGGATTGAATTTATGGGTGAAGTTAGGAAAGGATATGAGGTTCAGAGTTATTATTTGAAAAGTTAGAAAATAAAAAAGAATGAAAACTGGCTGGATAGGGTTAAATTTAGTCTCAAAGTTAAATATTTAAACCTGAATGAGGTCAGGCTCATTAGGCTTTGAACAGGTCATCTCCTGCTTTCTGTGAGGAGAACAGTGCTGTTCCCTGGTGCTCCAGGGGAAGAATGTGGGCAGAAAGAAACACAGAGACAATGAAATATCAGGGAGAAAGCAGGATTTGCTGCAGAATAATATTTCCAAATTTCAGAAGCTGCTGATACTCAGGTCAAGAGCCAGGGAAGAAGAAAAAAGGACTCGAAAGCCAAGAAAACTGAAGGCTTTATTTCAGGCCTCAAAGTTTGATTTCACTATTTCTGATATTTTTTGAAAAACCCTTTTTTTCCCTGTGTGCAGAATTTCAAATGGCTGCTTTTGAAGGTCTAGTGCCTCTCATTCAATTCAAATTGCAGAGTCAGGCAAAATGTGCACACACCAAAAGAGGCATTTATTGAGGAGAGAGGCAGGGCAGGGACTCCTGAAGGAAATCAGGAGACAGAGCTGGGCCAGCACCAAGGCAGAGCCCCTGGTGAGGAGGATGAGCCCATCCTCCAGCTCCCAGGGCATCACAGAGACCCAGCTAAAACTCTGGTCGGGACAGGCCCTTCAAATTCAGGGTTTCTCAGTCATGGCCTTGTTGTCTGAGCACACCAAGCCCTGTTTGCCATAAAATATGAAGCATTTCCTGGAGATTTCCAGGAGGAGGTGGGGAGGCAGCAGTGCTCTTCACTCCCCATCCCCGATTGATGCATGCAAGGAATTGCAAAGGAAACGGTTGCATATGCTCTTTATATTTTCTTTAAGAAAAATAAAGTTATATTAAAAAGAAGCTCTAAAAAGGAGATACCATCAATGCCTTTTTGACAACACTGTGGCCTGCAGTGCATTCTTGAGGAGGCAGGAAAAGGTAAAGCCAGGAAAAAGTGAGCCGGTTTATGCGAGATAAAATTCGGCCCTAAGAAATGAGGTTTAAAAAGCTATTACTTTTGCAAGTTTCAGTGGAGCTTGGAGTATATTTATTTTAATTCCTTATCTCAAACACTACAAAAAGAGGAGAACTAAGGGGAACCCTCCCAACCTGCAGTACTTCCATTTTCCATTCACTCTTGAGTCCTGCAGTTTCCTGATGGCAGATGTTGGTTTTGCTGCAGTTCAGTCTTTTTTTTACCCTGTACAGATGTGATTTACTAGATCATAAATCAGTCACTACTTTTGGAATTTCAGCTAACAGATGTCCCCTTTAAAGATTTTAATATAAACACTGTTAACCCACAGATTCTTTTTGAGGAAATGCCAGTTGCATATAAGAATGCCAATTGGCAGGAATGTGAGTTGAACATTTGACATATTAATAGATTTCTTTTTCTGAGTGAAATCAATTTATTTTTTATAGAGAAGGCATGGATGCTTTAGTCCTCCATTAGAGCCCCAGCTTGCTGTATCTGTTTGCTTGCAATGATGTCATTAACTAGAAAACAGATGCACTCATGAGCATCAGAAATCAATCATAGCTGTTGGCACTTTAATAAACAGCTGCCTTCTTAAATGGTTTGGAATAAACACTGATCATCACCAGCTCTTTCTGAAGGAAGAGCAGTAGGTTATAAAACTGCTGATTAGAGGAGGGGAGAACCTTGGAATTATAAACTTTAGTGCTTGAAAACCCCTGATTGAGTTATTTAAGACTGTCAAAAGATTTACAGAAGAAAATAATTGCGAGATATTGGCTGCTCTGTGCAATATCAGTCATATGACTGGAGGAATGGTGCCTGATAGATTTTCATAAACTTTCTTCTTCAGAAATAGATTTTATGCATTAATAAGTCATTTATCAAACTTGAGCAAAGCTGAGCCTTATTACTTCCTTGTGCAGTTCAGAAGGAATTTTTTTAAAGATACCAAATTCCTTTCCTTGCTCTCAGATGCAAACAAAGAGAAAATGTCTTACCCTCCTTCTGTTCAGGAGATGCTTCTGCTTTCAGGGCTTTTTTACTACCTGTGCATGGGCCCAAGGATTTACCTTTGAGATAGCAGCTGCAATTCACAAAAGGTACCTGGGAAGAGGCGACCAAATATCAAACAGCAGCACAGTGCAATAGCACATCACATTTTTCATACAGCACTCAGATTAGCTTCAACTCCACCTTGCTAAGTAGCTTATCAACAGAAGAGATGTAAGAATAATTCTGCAGCAACTGCTTCATATGGCTTAGTGCCAGCAAAAAGCAGAGATATGTTACAGTACATGCTGCTGCTGCTGGTAATCTGCTTGTTCTGCTGGGTGTAACCTGCCCCTCTGTAGCTCCTGTGATTTGGGTGTTCACTCTATTGTGCAATCAGGGCATCATCTGGACCTGTTCCAGTGGCACTGGGCCCTGCTGGTGCAAGTCCTGGCACTGTGGCACAAAGTTCCTTGTACTTCTTTGTCACAGCACCGTAAAAATGTCTGCACAAGGGATCAGAGCAGAGGAAAGGTGTTTATCTGCAGCTGAGGCCGTGGCTGTGTGAGGCACAGGGACAGGCCTTTCCTGCAAGGCTTTGCACTTTGGGATTGTCATCTGTGGCCATGGCTTTGGGCAACTCACACTGGTGATGATGGAGATAAAATGGCATTCAGGAAAGTCATCCTGGATCCTCTGGAGATTTCACTTATCTCACCCAGAGCACCTACAGAGAAAGGATCCCTGCTGCACTCTGTTATGAAAAATAACTGCTCCAGTGTGCTCACAAAGGCTATTTGAAACCATATCCTTCCCTCCCAGGCTGTGTATTATTTCACATTTAGGTCCTGTTTCCAAATGGCTCACAGAGATCTATTGAACGATTATTCAGTGGAATCAACATCAGAACCCATCCTTTTCCCCCAGGGCCCTCATCTCTCTCAGCTCCCTGTCCCTGAGAATTCCACTGAGTCTCTTCCCTTGTTCTCTCTGTGCCCCTTGGACTCTGCCAGAGGGACTTGTTCTCTCAGATCTTGTGTTCTGTGCTGCTGCAGCCCTGGCAGCCAGCACAAGGCAAGAGTGGAGCCCTCAGCTTCTTGGTGCATTAAGCAAAGCCAGCATAGGTTGAATTACCAGAGATTTTTAGATTAATCACAGATTTTAATGGTCATAGATAAACTGGGATTTTAGGGCATGGCATGAAAAAATAGGAGAAGATCTGAAAAAATATTGCGAGGAGTGTTAATGTTGTGTATTAGTTCAACCAGTACTCAGAAAAAAGGAACCAAACAGAACAAAAACAACCAACCAGATATTAAGGCCCATGAATCTAACCTGAAGAAGGAATACCCCAGAAACATCTTCCCTCTCACCCCCCATTTCCCATGTTTCCTCTGCTAAAGAACATTACTTGTGGCAATAAGACTTGTCTGGCTGCAGTAGAGCTGGGCTGTTCTTCTCCTGGGAAGTTATTCACACTTCCAGTGCTGCATGGGAAGAACCCTGGGACCTGTAGCTGCTTGATTTAGTGTGCAAATCTCATCCTTACATGTACACACGCTGTGAATGTTATTTTGCCCGTAGTTAATTTTGTGGACAACATCAGGCAAACATTAACAAACCAAGAAAAAAAAATTCCCCCCTGCAGGAGCAGAGCCTTACTCTGGGAATTCCTGGCACAGCTCACTAATGCCCATGACAGCAGCTGTCATGCAGTGGATGACAAGCAAATGCTTTCCTTCATTACTGAATATTTAACATTTTGAATCCCATCCCACCTTCCTTTTGCAAACTGTCATGTGAATGCTTTGTCTTTCTACTTGAGTCTGTGTAAATGTTCAATGGCTGGCTGTCCTGCTGGCCACTGCCCCCACTGCTGTATGCCTCATTTACTCTCCAAGAACTTTGCAATATGTCTTAGAAATCCACTTAAGATGACAGTGCATAGTTTCTAGGTTTCATAGCTTCAATACAAAAGCAGTTTATGCTCCTGTTTTGTGGCTGCTTGGACCTTGATTCCCCCTAAAAGCAGCTCTCCAGGAGATGCACAGGGAGCTCATTGTGACACCTGTTACTGCTTGGCTGTCTGCTAGCACAGGAGAGGCAGTTTAGTGCTGCCCCAGATGGAAAATCATTTCAAAAGGCAACTCCTCTTGCTGGCTTCTTCAGGTCTGCTTGTGAAAACCAGGGCTCTGGATTTCAGCTGGCTCAGAAGGGCACAAAACAAATGAACTGGTTTTTACCTTTGCCTTGTGCCCATGCAGAATGCTAATCTTGCTTTACTACTTTTGACTGTATCCTTTCTCCAGAATGTGATTTTTTTCATTGTTAAGCTGACTGGCATAGTCTAGAAAATTTATGTGGCGTATTTTTAAAATAACTCTAGATTTAGGTCTTCTTTTGTGGTCTGGTTGTCAAACCTCAAAGGAGTTCACAAAGGAAGTTCTGAAGTTCAGGGCCAGGTGTTACCTGTGTGTTGAAGCATCCATGGGAGGCAGAAGGTATTTTATGTTGGTTGTTGCTTTTGTGTTACAAACCTGCATTTTAAACCTGACTTCCAGCAAAAAAATAAGCATGTTTGCTATCCCTAGTCCTAGAACTATTTAATGTTGGACTCTTATAAATATCCCAATAATAAAATAAGCATAACTTGCTGTCACTTTGGTCTGAGCAGGGCAGTGAGCTTCCCTGGATTCCACGGACACTGGAGACAGGACTGTGATGTGACTGAGGAACAAACCTCTGTTTAATCTAGTGAAGTTCAGAGCAGAATTCAGTTTCACAGAGACTTGTGTGCACGAGGAGAAGCCAGCAGGGCACTGTGAAGCCAGCAGTGCCATTCTGGAGGCTCGGTGGCACTCACAGTTCCAGCTGTGCCCTCTGCCACTGCCCCCACACAGCCCTGGCACTGAGCTGCTTCCAGAGAGGACTGAGATGGAGAGGGATTGGCTGCAGAGCAGTGCAGAGCACAATGGCTTTCCTTCACCCACTGCCCCTTTTCCATAACCTCCCTCAATGCCTTTGAAAAGTTTTTACTAAAGATCGACCCAAAACTTCACATCTTTCAACCTTGGAGAGCCCATTCAAATTTCACGACTTCTAGCCTGTATAATAAGCCAGGCTGAATCCTTCTGCTCAAGAAAGCTTTGGAGCTGAACTCTCACCTTTGGCTCAGATATCTTCCCCTCTGTTTCTTTATTTCATCAGTCAGCAGGGAAGGAATGGAGTATAGAAATCTGTAGATGACAATCACCCCACATTGATCTGTGGTACTTGGAGGTGTTGGTCAAGTTGACTAAAGCAGGGAAATTTCTGTCCTAATCCCACCCAGAATGAAGCATTCCCTTTTATTAAATCTCCCTTCTTATACTGAGCCTGCAATTCACTCATGGTGGGTGTTTAGCATGATCCTGGGATGTGCAAAACATTTAATTAACCAATTACAGCCTAAAGTTGTTTCTCCCCTTTTCCAACATGTGTAATTACCTGCATCACTCCTGGGTTTTAAGCCATCTACCTGAGACAGAGAACTGGTAAAGGAAGTGTGGGTTAAAGATCAGCTCTGTTGTCACCCAGGGCACCACTCTAATAAAGCTGCAGAGATAATTCACAGCAGGGTGTTCCATTGAGCCACCAGCTGGGCAGGAGATTTTAGCTCTGTTTAGTTTATCTCACCTGCATCACCATGTTACAACACCCAAATCAGTAGATAAATATCAGGCATGGCTAATTAATGCCTCTGAAGGGTTTCTATTGACAGGGAGACCACACTGCATTTTGCACACCAGTTTGATTCAGATGAAACAGCTTGAAGTTTTTCCATGTCAGATTTGCTTAACTTTCAGATATGCACAATAAATGTGTTTCTCTATTAGTCTCAGTATTTAACTCCAGCCTTTTCCTTGGCACATTAGAGCCACACATCAGTGGGTGGATGTGCTGAGAAAAAGGTGAATATCCTGTTGTGTTCCTGAGCCCAACATCATTGAGAAACCTGGCCAGAAGCTCACAGCTCTGTGTGCACACTGAGTGTCACTCATTCCATTAATAAACATATTGCATGTGACTGGAAAGAGGGAGAATCTCAGAAATCAGGCCAAGGGCTCCACATTATGAATATTGCAATTTCACTAGTCAAATCCAGGTCAAAAGTGGTCAATACAAACATAAATCTCTGCACCTGTTCACAGCATTCTGCTTCTATTCCAGCAGCAAGCAAAGCATGTTAGATGGAGCAATAAAAATTCCAGTCTAGGTGTTTCTTCTGGGTTGTGCTGCCCTGGATCAAAGCAGGCAAACTCCCAAATTCCTGATTGTGGCTGAGAACAGTTTGGACATGCTTTATGAACAAACTCAAAATTCACCATAATTAACTGCAAACCCCACCCCTCTAAATCAGTAAGAAATCATAGGAGATGTGTCTTTTTTTTATTCTTCCCACAGGAGAAAGTGGCACACTTGATATCAAAAGAGCACTTTGAACTTAGCAGGGTGGCTTTATTCACTCATTGTTCTTTTCCACAAGCCTGTCCTTCCAAAGCAAGCAATATTGTGGTTTTTAAAATCTATTTATTTTCCTTTTTTGTCCTATCCTTCTCTCCAACTTTGACTTTCTGGATTTTCAGCCTGTCCCCACACTCTCCAGTGTGCAGACTGTGGGCAGCAAGGCACCTGCTATCAAAGCAAACAGGTTCCCTCACTTCCCACTGTGATATTGGCTTTTTCTGGCTCCAAAGCTCCTGGTGGTTTGGAGACAAGAACACACATCCTGCACTCTGTGACTCATCTTCAAAGTCATGTCTGTTGTTCCAAAAGCCTTTTAAGATGCTTCCTCAAAATACTTTTCTAAAAAAAAAAAAAAGAAATTCATATCTAATGATCATGAACTGATTAAACACAGCAAATGTGTATAAATCCCCTGCTTTAAAGTACAAGAGAAGGAGGAGAGCAGGCTGGTTTGTGTCCTTTGTACTTGGAGCCAAATTTTGGGCCAGGAGAGGGATTTTGGTGGGAAAATGGATTATCTCCCAGCTCCTTAGATCATCTGAAGCAGCTATTCACCTTTCAAACATGCACTTCTGGACTTAATTACACCTTATTTCAGCTTCCCCTTCACCTTCTGGCACTGATGTGAAGCAGGAGGCAGAATTTACTGCTGCTGGAGCCTATTCCCATGACTGCTAATGCCCATAAAGGATAACAATGCAGATTATGAGCTGGGACTCTGGGGTGTGAACCAGCAGCAGTTTAGTGAAGTCACCAAGGTGGGGCAGTTTGTATCTGCACAAGGGCTGCTCCATTGGACCATTTCATGATTGCAAGGCAATGAGTTCAGAATCCTAGCCAGAAATGCATCACCAACAGTGGGATCATCAGGGAGAGCCATCCCCACCTGGGAGAGGCGCAGCTCAGGGGTAGGAGAAAGGACACAGCCTTGATTTAGGGTGGCAGCAGAAAAAAACCCCTTGGTACAACCAAAACTTTCACTGCGGGCCCTGAAATTTGGCAAATGGGACTGGAGGGTTGCTTTCTGCCCCCTGTATGTAGAATATTTGAGCTGGAAGCAGGAGAAGCAGAGTCTTGGCTGGTAACTAACCTTACTGAACACTGCTGCAGCACTACAGATTTGATTTTCATGAATGACTGAAGGTTTTGTTTGCAAACAGTGGCTTGAAATGTATTTTGACAGAGAGAACATTGCTCAGCCTCACTCACTGCAAGTCTGTCTGTGTCAGACTTTCACATACTCCAGGCTCACTGGACTATGCTTCTAACTCCCTGTGATTTTACAATTCTTAATAAAGCAACTTGGGGTGATGTATTTTTCCTCCTCTCTCCCCCAAATTATAACAATTTTACAGAGACCCCAGGGACTTAAACACCCCAAAACCCCAATAACCCCTTCAGGCTGAAGATGCCAGCCTAAATGCCAAGTCCTTTCCAGGTGGAATACTCCAAACAAGGGAAGTCAGAGCCAACACTTCTTACTCTTACACACCTGCAGCTCATTTTCTCACAGGAACTGCTCACCACAAATAGCACAGAGAATGTAATTACATGTAACTTTTTCTATTATTTTTCTATTAAGGGATTTCTTAATGCAGAAAAAGTTCCACTTTTTTAATAACGAATGAACAGAGAGATGTCTCAGCATTGAGAGGGTTTTAATTAGAAATGCTACCTGTAAGTACATCTAAACAGTTGGTAGCAGCCATGGAACACTTCTAATTATAATCATCATTTTGTTTTTCTCTCAGGTAGCTTAGCTCATTAATTACTTTTAAAAAAATCAAGTCTAGCATTCAATTCTACTGTTCAATATAAAATTCAAATTAGACTGATATCACTACCAAAATATTATGAGCTGATTTATATTAATGGTATTCCATACACATAAATATCAGTAAGTTATTGTCTATAAATAAATTGGATATAGGAATCCAAACCTTTGGATTCCCAGAGCTCACCTGTGTATAGGAAGCCATTGTCTTAAGTATTTGTATTATGTACATTTTTGGGGTTTGACCTGTTTTATAACTTATTCCCATTCCAGATGCAGTGTGGGGCAGGATGAATTTCATCAGCACAGTGAGCTCAGGCCATGACAAACAGTCCAGGACTCTTTTCATTCCTTGTAATAACATCCTCATGGACAGTCTCTGTGGTGATGAACTTGAATTCCAAAATTGTGATGACTAAAGGAGGTCCAAATTCAGACTGCTAAAAGTACAACTCCTACATTTCTGGTTTATTTTGCTCCTTTATGTCCAATTGACTTACATGAGGTCCCAACAGAAGGCTGCTTTCAGTAAGACCCAGAGAAAACCTCTGCTTTCAGAAAGACCCAAGGTGCTCACAAAGATGTGCTGAAAAATAAGAGTGTTTAAAGCTTCCCACCACTCTGCTCACTTTTAGCTGTCCCTGAGCCAGCACACTCATGGTGGAGCCTTTGCCTTGGGTTGCTTTTGGAGGATTTTGATGCGTGTGGGGATGTGAGGTGAGGCTTTCCTTCCTTGGAGGCACCACAGAGCCACAGCTGAGGGTTTCATGGGAAGGAGTGTAGTGATGTGAAGGAACCAAACCTCCCTTCTAAGGGTGATGTGCTGTCTCTCCTTTTTTCTGTGCTATATTCAGCCCAGCCCTCATGTAAATAAATGTGTTATCAGGATGTCTCTTCCATGAGCCCATTATCTTTACACAGAGCATCTTTGCTTTCAAGTTCAATATTTTCAGAAAGCTCTGCTCCTTCTGGCGCTGTGCTCAAGTTCCCTTAGTCCCATGAAGAAAACTAACCATGAAAAGTCACTCTACTTCCAGTGACTGCACTGGAATAATTTTGTGCCTTTAAGTTTTTCTTAAAGGAGAAAGGAATGCAGCACCCTTAGCCCAGCTTCAGCTGTGCAGCCTTTTCTCCAGCTTGGTAAATGTTTACCCTCTCATTTGTTCAACAACAGCTTATTTTCACACTGTAAACAAAGGCCTTGTGTTTAACAGCATTAATTTGACAGTGCACAGTGTTGGCAACATCCCACTAATGTGTGGTGGTGCTTGGTAAGAGGTGTGTTGAGCAGCAGAGCTGGATGAAGCTCGAGAAGAAAGATGCAGCAGGAACAGCATCCTTTGACTCTCTGGGTGGATGCAGGTCAGAACTGCTTGGCTCAGAGTCCTCTGGGTGCTTGCAAACCTCAGTGCATCACAAACAGGGCATGAGCTGAGCAGATTTGAGCACTGAAGTGACTGGAAGGAGCACTTGGCTCTTTGGGAGTTCTGTTCTGACTTATAAGTAATGGGACAACTGGAAAAATTTGGTTTTCTTAAGCACAAAACTGAAAGCACCAATTTGATTTGGTTTACCTGACTAAACCCTTAAATAGAATGCTTCAGAGATGCCTGCATTTTGTGTATTTACCATATTGCTCCTCAATTTCAGTCTTAAACTAAGCCACTGTGGAATCAGAAGCCTCTCACTGAACCCACAGTTTACTTATTTCAGTCACATTCAGCTGGCATCAATGTTCTTGGAAATCCAGAAGAATTTATGTGGGAGATGGAGTGCTTGCTCTTGAATAAACCAGGATAAGAATTACGACTCAGGCTGGAACGTAACGAGAAATGAGGTCTCAGGCTTAGAGCGAGAATGTTCGGAGCTATTTTCTCTTCTCAAGTGCTTGAAATAAGTATCATATTAGAGAGGGAAAGTTATTATTGTAAACTTCTTCCAATTCAGTGTATATAATAGAGATGTCATGGAGGAGATAAACTGTATTTAATTTTATGTTTGAGTTCTGGTTGTTTGTTGCTATCTCAGGGGGAGGGAGCACAAGGTTGTTTCTCAAATCCTTTAGTCTTTAAAAATGTCACAATTTGATGCAGTGCTGTAGAGTATGCACAGTTTTTTCTCTCCGTGATCCAGAAATGATTGTGAAATGCTGAAAGCTTAGGAGCTTCAGAATAACTGGAGGTAGTTTAAGTATGAAGAACTGGAGTATGCTGTGTCATGGAGGATTCTACACTGGATTTTATTTGCAGCAATGATGTGGAGAAGTTCTGTCCATCTCTTCATGCTTGCAAATCACACAAGGAGCCCAGGAGCTTTGGGATGGCACCCAAAGAGAGCTCCTGCTCCCTTTCTTGTGGTGGTGTTCACAGGGCTCTTAGGATGAGGGAAGAGATGAGAATGTTGGCTCTATGTTTCAGAAGGCTTGATTTATTATTTTACAATATATTAAATTATATATCTATATCTATATCTATATCTATATCTATATCTATATATAATTTTTATATATATTTATATATATTTATATATTGTACCTTAATAAATATATATTAGTATATATTATATATTAAATAAATAATATATACTTAATATATTATATTATATTATATTATATTATATTATATTATATTATATTTTTATATTATTAGATAGAATTAAATATTATATATTATTAAATATATTATATATTATATTAAATATATATTATATATATTATATTGAAACTATACTAAAAGAATAGAAGAAAGGATTTCATCAGAAGGCTGGCTAAGAATAGAAAAGGAAGGATAACAAAGGCTTGTGTCTGACTGAGACAGTCTGGACAGCTGGGCTGTGATTGGCCATTAATTAGAAACAACCAACATGGGCCAATCCCAGATGCACCTGTTGCATTCCACAGCAGCAGATAATCAATGTTTACATTTTGTTCCTGAGGCCTCTCAGCTTCTCAGGAGGAAAAATCCTAAGGAAAGGATTTTCCATGACAGCTTCTCCCCCTCTCTCAGCCCTCAGTGCTTCCCACCGTGGTGGCTGCAGGAGCAGCTGCTGCAGGCAGTGTCTGGTGGCAGCCGGAGCAGCTCCTGTGCTCGGCAGTGCCTGCTGTGTTTGCATTTCTCTGCCTTCTGCAGGAGGCTCTGGAGCCCCACAGCTGGCCCCAGACGGCAGTCAGGAGCTGAGGGGGCTTTTCAGGGCTCTGCAGGTCTGGGATTTGGTAATTAGAAAAACAGGGGGCTCTGTCTGGTTCTCCTGCAGCACAAAGTTCAACAGTTCAAAGTGCAGCAACAGCTGAAGTACCTTTTAGTGTTCACAACAGTTTTGTGATAGGCATTAGTGCTCTGAGGTTTTTTGGTTGAAAGACTGTGGGGTTTTATGATAAATATTAACTTGATTATGTGCCAGTGGGGCTTAGCACAGCCCCAGCATATGTTGTTCTTCCTGGGGCTTACACTGGGCAGGAATGTCAGAAGGTATTTATGCAGCACATGCTGTGTCCTGGTAGTGGCCAGCTGACTTGGACTGGGACTGTGTGTGAGTTGTGCTTGAGAAAAACTGCAGGACTGAATTGACTTTGAGTTGTCATTTCCCCTGAATTGCTCCAACCCTCCCACCCCACTCCCAAAATACAGTTAAATGATTACAGTGACTGCCTAGACACAGCTGTTAATAAAATGTTAATGAAATCAGATTAAGTCAGACCCATTATAGTTTAAACATTAATATTCCCCTATTGAAACTCTGGTACAAAGCTGAGGATTCCAGATGTCCTCCAGGGAAGGGGTTGTGGTAAAGCTGAAACCTACACACCATGGAAATCAACCTACAAAAGGATGTGTTAGATCTGATAGCTGCAGTTTGCTCTGCACTGATCTCTTCATGCTTGGAACAGTTTATGGAAGGCAAAAACCCCACACACCACAGCATATCCTGAAACAGAAAGCTGAATCATTGTACTAAGGCACTGATTGTCTATCTACATTCCACACAAGCTGCTCTAAAAGGACATTGTTGGAGATATTTGGGATTTTAGCCATGAGGGAGGAAAGGCACCCAAATTGTCTGCTGTGCACCCATGAGGGCTCCCAGTGCTGCTGCTCCCTCCTTTCTGCCCCTTGCTCTCTGCTGCTGCTGGACCCATCACAGGGAAAATTACACTAAATTGTTTTCCTGTTCTGCATTGACATTTCCCTTTTTCTGGCTTGGAACTGAGCCCAAGCTGTGGCCAGAGGCTCTGGCTGGAGGGAGCTCTGCTGCTGCCCTCAGCTGGGACACAGGAGGTGATGGAGCCAGGGATGTGCCCCCTCCTACAGGAGGGGCTGTGGTGGGGCTTGGGGAGGACAGGATTAGCCAGGGATTGCTCCTGGTGAGGATCAGCTCCTCTCCTTTCTCTCCATAGGAAGCACTGCCACTGATCTATTTAGGGATTATTTTACTTTGGGGATTATTCTGGGATGGCCTTGGCACCCTTAGAGACTGCTCTGACTGAATCACAGCCTTGTGGAATTTGTGTTGAACTCCTGGAAACGCACTAATCCCTGCCTGGAGTATCAGTAACCTTCAGTCATTTGTGCACCTGTAACCTGTCTGTCCCCTGTTTGTCACTGCTGCTGCTCACAGCACAGATCCATTTCACCCAGCCTGACTTCCAGGACAAGCACTGTGTCCACTCCATCATTTTTATTGCTCTCTTCAGTAGTGTCTCTAGTTTATCAATGTACCTTCTATAGAGGAGAGCCCTAAAATATATATATGCACTACATCAACCTTGAGCTGGGTTTGTGTAAGTGGGAATTAATCAGCCCTGTGGCCTCACCCCCTCCCCTCAGCTGCTTCTGCTGGGTGCTCATGCTCCCAGTTCCTGTGAGGAAAAGGTTCTCAATACACAACATTTGGTTTCCTGTGTCTAGAATTTAAATACCATATGTGAAAGGATTGTGCTGCTCACTCATTTTCAATATTTCCAATACTTTTCTCCTATTACAGTATTTCCCTCTGATTTTTTTCCTTCTGATTGACATCCTTCATTTTTATCTTTGTTTGTAGAAATTAGTTTCTTTTTTTTTAAATGTTTCTGAAAAAAAAAACCAAAAACCTGCCTAAAATAGAAATTTCTCTTGATTTCTGCCCATAATTTGAAATTTATTTCCTGTGACGTTATAATCTGTTATCTGTTGTAAGTGTGGCACTTTCCAGAGTGTACCAAATTATTCTCTGTAGATAAACCCCAATTTGACTGGGACAATAGTGACTAAGGTACTGCACCATGAATGTGGCTGTTGCTTTTATCAGCTGTGTTTTCAAACACAGCAAAGAGAAACATGTCAGACCGTAGGTCCTGGGGCCTCAGAAAGGTAAGCAGGGTGTGATTCAACACCACCACATGGCAAAGGTTATCTGAGCAAAAAGCAAAAAGCCTCAACCTCTTTCTGCCAGAGAAGAGCAAAACCAGAATCAGTTCTCTGCTGTGTGTGACCAGGAGTTTGTGTCACTTATGGGTATTTATTGTTGTAACTCTTCTAAGGGTGTTTTGTGTACTTCTTGTTCCAGACTTAGAGCAGTAATTTAATATGGGTCTCATTTCTTTAAAGGAAGAAGAGACCTAAATTTCTGTTGCACAAATCCAGAGCCAGAACCTCCTGCCTGTGCATGGGCAGGGCACAAACCCTCCCTCACCTCTGTGAGATGAGCACACACCTGCACACTGAGGCTGATGACAGGAGCTGCAGCCCTCATGATCAGAGAGCAAACATCTGGAAACCAAAATTCTGCACTTACCATTTCCACAACCTGTATCCTTCCCCCAAAAATCAGTTGTAGTAACCCAGAAAGCAGAGGAGGAAAGCAGCCACAGCATCAGGTAAACCAAGAAACCATCAAGAAAAGCATAGAGCTGTAGTACTCTGGTTTCAGTACTGCATCAATAAATTATTTGATCTAAGGTACCACAATGATATATAGAATATCACATCAACAACAACTGAGTCTGTAATTCTGGAACTGACTTTGATCCCTGCTGCCTGGCAGAGCTGGGGCTCACTGCATTGATTCATTCATTTCTAGGATGGCTATGGCTTCACTTCTTTAATGCTTTCTAACTTTTAATTTGTAGAGAAAAAATAATACTCAAATTTTACTTAAATTTACTTTCTTTAATACTATAAATTTACTTAATCCAGTCCTAAGGATACTCCTTTTAGGTTGGGCCTTTATCAGGCTATTCCACCTAATGTCACTAAATAAGATGATTGGGAAACAAAGCAGCAAGACATAAATTTTTCCTGGTTCTTTGACAACTCATGTTGCATTCATCTGTGCTTAAAGACAGTTCTGAACCATAACTTTCACTGGGAGACGTGAGAATATTATCAGGGAATGATTCATAGCACTGGATATCACCCTCCTCTTGCACAACATCTTCCCTGTTACACTCTTTAGTTTGGGTTTTTTCATTTGTCCCATTAATGTGAGTTGTGAGCAGAGCTCCAGAGGCAATGTATTGCATACAGGACTTGTTATAGAACATTAAGTCCATCTCATAATTAAATGCTCTATCTATTTTCTTGTAAACAATAAGACCATAAAAGAGGTAATAGAAAAAAATGATGTCCCGAGTGTAATGGCTTATACAAAATATGGCCAGAAGAGCTCAGCATTGCAGCCTGCTGGAAGTGCCAAGTCCTCTGGCTTTGTCCTTAACCCAGTGCAGAAAAGTGACTCTGCCCCATGGGCTTTTGAGCACAGCAGATCGTCTCTTCATGGGCTCTGAGCACTGCATGGCCAGGATTCCCCAGCTCATGAAGGAAAGAATACATTTTTCTGGGTACAAAAGTACTTTAAAAAGAGAGTTTTGTAATCAATTTAAAAGCCAGACCTGAATTAGTATTAGATTTTCCTTATGTTTAATTAAGTCTAATTAAACAATGCAGACATCTTCCTGTCACCTGTGGTGTGATCATGTTAAATATTTAATGCTTGTGAAGGATTAGGCTGCACATCTAATCTATATCTAGCAATCTGTTCTCTCTCTGGAGTATTTTTTTATTTAGTTCTGCTTTTTGTATAATGAGTTGCCTTTCAAGGGAAACTGTTAAATACTTTGGTGGGAAGGGGATGTGTCATGCTGCACTGTGTGCAGGAGAATTTTGCCAAGCAGGCACAGAGCATGGGGGCTGCAGTGCCCTGCCCAGGGGGTGTAGCAGGGACAGCCCACTCTGCCTTCCTGGAGCAGGCATCAAAATCCAACCTTTCTGTTTGTTTGGAAGCTTCAGCACATCCCTCTTCCCCAGCAGAGCCAAATGATTAAGGACTTTGAAAGCCCCAACACAGGGTTCACATTGAAAATATCCCTTGCAGCGTGCACACATTTCAAGGTTGCACATTTCTTAGACTTGTTTTCCCAAGGGGCTGTCAACTGTGTAATAGAAAAATGTATTTGTACATCTCTTCCCTCCTGAGCACCTCCCCACCCCTTCCTAATCTTTGCACTGCCTCTGAAACACAGGAATGCATCTGTTTATATCTGCTCACCTCTTGGGATGGACCCCTTTAAGGAGAGGCCAAGGATGTGGTTCTGGGAGCAAGTGCTTTAAGAAATGGGGATTTGCATCTGGTCACAATAATTGTCTTCTCTAACAAAACCAGTGGGAAAAAAAAATCAGCTATTCATCAAAAATGGGTTAAATGTATTCCTATTCATGCTATAAAAGGCACATAAAATACTTCTCTGGCAGTTTATTTGCATTAGCCATTACTTGCATCTGAGGACAAAAGACAAATTCACATAATTATTTTTCAATTGGTTGGGTCTGTGTCTGTGTAATCATTTTTTCACAGTGTATGAAGCCCTTTTTCAATAGACCATAACAGTAATAGCTATTTCTTATTTACAACTGGAGGAGAAGATCCAGCTACCAGATTTTATTATGCAGAGTGAACTTTTCAAAATTAAATTAGCAGAGCTAACGTGGTGGACCATAGTAAACTAATTAGTTGTTAGACTGTTGGCAGAGATAGCATCAACTCTTTCCGACTTCCTAACAAACATCCTCAAAAATTACAAGCAAAGGGTTTCCATTGCAGTTTGGTTAAGCATGAAAATATTCATTCTCTTTAGTCGGAGTGAGAAGGTGATGGCAGAAGGAGCAGCTCAGGGGCAGAGCCAGGCAGGAAATGGCCCCAAACCTCCCTGATCAAAAGCAAAGCCCAGTCAGATGGATGAGAGCTTTTCATTGCCACGGTTTAAGTGGCTTGAACATCGGTATCTTTATGATCTCTGGGTAAACCCACAGGCTTTGATCTCCAAAAGCAGCCCAAGGTCCAGGGGGGTTTGAGGAGCAGAGCTCGGTGGGGTAACCTGGGCCAGGCAGGAGAGCTCGGGGAGAGGAGCACATCCATCCATCTGCTGTGGGGCTGTGCCTCCAACAACACCTTGATCCTCCCTGTCCCCTGCCTGCCCAGGAGCAGCTCTGCCCTCATGTAAAATTAAAAGGGTGCTCATCATGAAATCCACGCCACTTCTTATTAAAAGTGCTCCGTCATTGAAAGGAGAAGGTGGAGGCTTCTTAAGCTGGGGTTTTGTTGCCCTCTAGTGAATGAGGTCAGCATTATGCATGGGAAATTATTTTGATCACTGCATAATTAATGTGTTCTGAATTGGTACAAAAGTGCAGCCAAATTGCATCCTGTTCCCACTTGAATTAGTTAACCTACAGATACTGTTTCCTACAGTGTGTTGCTTCCTTGCCTGAACCTTATTTTTTTTTTTTTTATTCCTGCAATGAGAATGCATGACTGTGTGGGTATCATGATAAGGCAAGGAAGCCAGAGACAAGGAATAAATCAACTAAATAGATCTGCAGCACAGTAGCTTTAATACCTTGGTATATACTTAATATGTCTCCTGAAAAGAATGTCTAATTATACTGTCATGGCAAAAAATGCATTTTCAATAGTGATAAATTATGCCATCATTTACTTTCTGAGAACATGCTGAGATTTATAAAAGATTACTGCAAAATTATCATGCCAGGATATAAAAAAAGAAAAGCCACACTCAGTTATCATTGGCATCAGGAAAGAAAGAATGGGGAGAAAACCCCTTTCATTAGAGAAATAGAGAGTAGAACTGATAAAATGTTATGCAGAATGAAAATATTCTGCTATGGAATGAAATTCAGCCTCACATTGCTCTTTTTTCTGACTGTCTTACCTACTTGAGACGATTTTGGGGCTTAGATGAGGAGGTTGTCCCAATCCTGTGCATAGTTGGCAGCCACAGGGCCCAATTTTTCAATGACTACAACTTGACAGTTTTGCTTATCTGGTATAAAACCAGGAGGAATGGAAGGAGTATCAAGCCCCAGAACAGCACATTAGTAAATATGAACCTATTTCATGTGGTTTTTGCTCCAAGAGCCCCCAGCTGAGCTGAGCTGAGCTCAGCAGCACCAGGACAGAGCCCAGAGCTCCCTGTGCTGCTGGGGGTGACACAACTGCCTCCAGAGCAGCCCAGGGACATTTGGTTAACCACAGCTGGGGCACTCCAGGCACATTTCATCAGCTGGGATTGTTGTAAGAAGCCTATTCCATACCCACAGCACCCAGCACTGAATTGCCTTTCAAGCTCTGTTTTAGCTGCTGCAAGACATTCTCTTCCTAACAAGCATGACTGGCAGTTGCTTTCATTAGTCCAAGTTAGCAAATACAGATCAATCTCTTGTTCCCAGCAAACAATTTTAATTTTTTTAGAAAGTTTTTCCCTCTAGCCATCAGCAAGTACTTTTGGCCATAAGAAAATTAACAGCTTTGGTGTATTTTATAAAGACATTTACATGCATCTTCTTCATGTTTTACACTTGTTCCTTAACATTTTTTCTCACATGGTGAAATTTTGGTAAATATTGCTGCCTTCCTCTCTGAGTCTGCACGCTCTCTGGAGAACACTATAAATAGAGAGGGTTCCATTGGAAAGTACTATTTGCTGTTTCAAAAATTCCACATTATGCTTATGCTTAAATTTAAAAATACTACTGCAAGTTCTACAGTGAGGGTTGAAAGTGTTTCCTGAATATGTGGTAACTACTTCAGGGGGTGGTTGTTGTTGTTGTTGTGGCAGGAAGAACAAATCCACAGTTATTGTTTTGCTTTTCTTTCTCTCTTTATTAAATACAGAGGTGATAATTGCTTGGTTTTGTTCACAGCTGGCACTAAATGATAACTTTTCTTCTCATTAGACATGTAAACCACAGACAGACTTGCTCAACTTCTCAATTTTCATCAGATGAAATCTCAGCTGATTTTAGTCTCTTTAAAATGAAGGCCACACTTGGTCCCAATAAGCATATTAAGTTTGTTTAATTTTTTTTTATTTGAATCCCATTAATAACATTTTCTTTTGATGAAAAAAGACATTTTAAGGGAGGGGAGACATGATGTGACCTTCCAGTCTCTGAAGCTCTCCACTGCAGGAGCTGTGTGACATGAGGTGAGAGCCCATCTATGACCACAAAATTAGATGACATCCTTCCTTACACTTCTAATTTTAACATTTCTGGCCAATCCTAGCTTTAAAGCATGAAGCAATCCTGCATGCTTCCACACTTATTAATCTTCACTTTCAGTTTATTTAAAAATGAATCTTCATTTTCCTTATATGTATTGAATCATATTTATTAAATCAAATACAATTTATGCAGAACAAATATTAGCTGTAGCACAAAATGACCTACTGAGCTCAAAGTCTGCAAGAAGAAAAGGAGAACAGTTGTGCTAATAAGATCTGGCTTCACTTAGAACACTCCTGCAACATGAATCACTAGGAAAAAAAGCCTCATTTCTATGGCTGAGTGGTCTGAAAACAGAACATTACCAGCCAAAGAGAGAGAAATTTTGCATGTGTGATTGTTCACAATTGGCTTTGATACAATGAGTAATTAAGGGTGTTGTGTCTCACCAGGTTATCCCAACCTTTCTTTTCAAAAAGCTCAAAAATGTCACCTCACCCTCAGTGCCCTGAGCTCTGTGGAGTTTGGGGGTCCTCCAAATGATTCCCCATCTTTGGCTGCTGGCAGTGACACAGAAAGGTCTGGGCTTCTCTCATTCCTTCAGCCATCGTGGTCCTGAGCCAGGCTGTGTTTCCATCAGGGATCCCTGCAGCCTGTTGGGTTTGGGGAGCCCAGGGAGGCTGAGCTGATCTGAAGGCTCACAGGAACATTTTCTGCTGGGTTCCTCCTCAGAAAGCCACATGCTGACATTGTCAAAGTTGATGCAAAATAGTTTTAAGTTGATGGAGATTCAAGATTAACTCAGAGAGTCAAAAAGTCAAGCAAAGCATTGGATTTCAGCATTAGTTACAGATTTGAGAGGGAGAAGAGCTTTGGAGTTTCCTGGGTTAGTGGCATTGCTCTGAGCTGAGCCAGTGCAATTTGGAGGCAAAGTTTTGCCCAAGAATTGATGACTTTGACTGAAAACAATATTTGGATTTTCACAAACAACCCCCTGATCGAGGGTGCTTTCTCTGGGAGGTTATGGGAAAGATGGTCAGTGATTAAAAAAGAATAACATTGGAGGATTTAATTTTTTTTAAGAATACCTGCACATTTGAAGGGCAGAAATAATTACCTCTCTTGCTGTAATAGTCACAGATTTTCTCAGTCATGAGAAAATCTCCAGTTAGGTTCTTTAGAAACTGTATTTGTACAAATACAGGAAATGGATGTTTGCTGTCATCTCTTCAAACCTCCAATGTTTGCTTCATTAAACTCCATGCAAAATGTTGGTTCATGAGTGGGTCCTTTCCTTTCTGTAATATTTTTCAGTCCCCTTTTCTGTTTGTTCTTCCTTCTTATTAGTGATTCTGAGGATATTTTGTACCTTGTGCACATTTTTTCTTATTAAAAATGTAGAAGTAAATATTGCTCTTAGGGGTTTTGGAGTAAATCCAGAATTAACTTAATGCTGTCATGGAGCTTCCTTCATTTTTGTAGTGCTATATATCAGTGCTCTGAGCCAGAGTCCCTGCATAACATAAAATTTAAATTCTACTCAACAAAAATATTTCAGTGAAATGTTTTTCCATTTTCCCTCATTAATCAAAATAACATGTTTCACAGAAAAACAAGCCCTGATCGCTCTCTTTGTGAAAAACTGAAAGTGGATTATCTTGTTAGAAAATGTAAATCTCTGGAACCTGAATGACACATTTCAACTACCCACAAATCAGATTTTCATTCCCAATAAACTTCTTTTCTGGTTTTGTTTTGTTTAATTATAAAAACCTAAAGCCTGTCAAAGTCTCAGAATGACACATACAACAGAAAATCAGATTGCTGCCCACCTCTATTAGTTTCTATAATAGTCTTCAACTACTAGGAGGAAAAATGAAGCATTAGGAACAAAACTGTTTCGATGACAAGATGCACGTGAACTTCTTATTTTCTGACAAATAAGAGGAATAACTTTACATTTCTCTTGCTGCTTCCCAGTTTTCTGACAGTTATTTCTCTGCCTTCTTCAGTGCCAACAGAAATGAAAATATAAACCTCCATTTCCAAACTGCAAATCCTCCTCTGTGGCTGTGGGGCTGTGCACACACACGCTGGGTACATTTTTATTTTTTGTCTGGTGCCAATTAAAACACACATATACCAAGGCTTGTGTTTTCATCTGACCGTGCCTTGATGTTTATTTATAATAAGGTGTGCATTTCTGGGAGCCTTTTTTTCTCCCTCAGAGATTGGTGTGTGTCTCACTTGACAGATAAGGGTGGCATTGACTCAAGTAGGATCATCAAAACCAACACACTTTGACAGAACAGGCTTCATAAATAATGTGCATCAGTTTTTACTCTGTCAGTGTAAATGCATCTCCTCCACTACTGGTTTCCACTTGTTTTATCCAGAATGCCTAAGAATAATGAATAAATCATGCTCCTGTATACATGTATGTATGCATATGTATGTGTATATATTTATACATAATTCATGCCATAAATATCTATTTTGGTCTGGCAAGGAGGTCACATATAAGAGTGGAGATGTGTTAAGGCACTGTACCTGAAGTATTAATCTAGTTTCAGATGCTGCAGATTATTTCATTTAACAAGAGAAACAGATGAATGCAGCTCATCCTGATGCAGTGTTTTTTCTTTTTTCTTTTTTTTTTTTTACCCCACAAAAAACATGCAGTGCTTGTGATCCCCAGTGGAAAATTCTTTTGCTTATCACTCCTGGCTGTTTCCAGTCATTAATTGGCCCCAAATTGCTCATTAAGTTTTTCTGAGCCTGCCAGTTCTCCTAAGCTGGATGTGGTGCTTCCTTCTGCCTCCTCTCTTTGGTTCTCTTGTCACATAAATCTTCATAAGCAAGAGTCATTGCCTTTCCTTCCATGTTCCTTTAAAGGAGACCTACAAGTCAGTGTCTTGGGTTTGTTTTGAGTTTTTGGCTCCACACAGGAACATAAATTGTTGACATAGCCGCTTTTGTTTATAAAATATATCTGAGGAACATAAACAAAAGGAGAGACATATTTTGCTTCGAACTCCATTTATTGGGCAGATTTTGCACCATCTTACTTCAGTGATATTTAACCTGTTTGTGACTTAGAACACAAAATTGATAACTTCAGCACACAATTTAGCCTCTCCAGGTACCACGTGGCCTTCAGCCTGTTCCATCTTTATTTTCTCCACAGGATAAAAGACACTCCTTGTTTTCTAAATCACTGTGCAAGTCCTCATTGCTCATTTGCAAACTATAATTTACACAGTGCTGCAACACTTCAGTACTGAAGCACCTGGAAAACAAAAGAGCTGCATAGAAAATGTGCAATAATGTCTGGAAACTAGCCCCCAGGACTGTAGGGTACAGAGCCCATTTCTCTGTCATTTGCAGAATAAAAGAAGATAATTTAGACCTCACTGGTGTATAATTAGTACCCAAGGAGTAATATCTTCATTGGACAAGGAGGAAGGAATGGAGAAAGGTCCTCAGGAGAAAGGTCTCTGAGTGGAGCTGTTGGCATCAGCCCTGGATGTGATTGGATTTTGTAGATATGATGCACTAATAGAGGCACTCATCCCCCAGAACAGGCAATGCCTCTCAGCTGGGGCTCCCAATGCACTAATTACTCTGTTTAACACAAAGACAGTGGTGAAATGGTATTCTGATAGAAAAGCCATGTTATCAGTATGCCCTGGGATTCCTATTGAGTCCTGCACCCTTCACCTGAGAATAAATGACAAATTGCTTTTCTTCTTTGTTCTTTCTTCATTACTTCTGAAATGCAGGATGTGGTCTGTGGATTATTTTCAGATCACTTTGTTCCCCCCAAAATATCCAAAACACGTTCATGGCACTCAGAGGGTGCCAAGTCTAACATGATTTTAATGTATTCTAGGACATTTTTTCCTTTCAAATGATCCCTGATTCTTTCCTGGGATTGTACATTGCTGATGAGAAAGAGAATAGGAGATGTTTTGTTTAAACTGCCCAAATACATTGTAAGGGAAGAGGAGAAAATGAGAGGAAGGGATCAGAGCTGGAAGAGCTGGCAGGGAGTGCTGAGAGGGAAGTGAGTTCAGCTGCCCAGAATCTGCTGGTTGCATTTTGGAGATGAGGTTGAGTTTGGGCTTGTTGGGTTTTTTTTCTGTTTCCTTGGGTTTTGCTATTGAGGGAGGAAATGTAGGTTTAAGTTACGGTCAGAAACTTGACAAGTTTAGAATTGGTTGACAAATCCAATATATTGCTGGCAAAGTTTGTGAAACATCAAAGTGCAAGAGGTTGGAACACCTACAGTAACAAGTAAGAAGCAAATGATGACAGAGTGAGTGACTAGGGTGTTAAATAAAGTCACAACAAAACCTGTCACGGGTTTTCTGACAAGCTTTGGAAGAACACCTGACAAGGTGTTCTCACATTAATAGCAGCAGTTATTGTTTGATTACATTAGTACTTTGAATGCAGCAGGGCTGTTATTTTGTCTTTCTGTCTCCATAAGAAACAGGATTTTGGTCACCAAATCCCACTTTGGCAAAGCTGCTGAGCAATTTTGTTTTCGTGTTAATTTACAATGTCCCTTTCCTATGGGGAGATGATTTTATTTTGACAAAGAGCAGTAACACTCAAGCACTCCTGATATTTAATGTATAGAGAAGGTCATGAATTTATGTCTGTGCTGGGGCAAACCTTTCAGTCTCTGTGCCAGAGATGGATGGCACTTGTGCTATGCCTCACTGCTGAGGGAGACAGTAAATCATAAGATGTTACTGCTCACCTTGCTCAAGTTGTAAAGTGAATATAGCATTTCTTTCTATTGAATGATCCAGTTAGGGACCATTCACAGGGCAGGTTGGGTCACACAGGCTCCCCAAAAAGCAGAGTTGCCTTCCCAGAGTAACTGAGACACCTTCTGAGACACAGAATACAACATTTTGGTAGCAAAACCTAATAAATACCTGGCTGTCCATCACTGTCTCTTTGCATTGTCATGATGAAGCTTCTTCTTGACATCTGATTTAAGCAGAGATTGAATTGTCACTTCTGTTAATGCAGGGTTTATGCTGCTCTCACCATGGATCAGCCCAGAGTGCAGAGCTGGTGAGGCAGTCCCTGGGAAATCCCAGCAAATTATGTTTGGGGAACACTGCAGGGTTTGCAGGATGTTTGTGGCTTTTTGGGGTGTTTTTTGTTTGTTTTTTTTCTTTCCCCTGCTCCACTCCATTCCCTCAGGCTGCTGTGAGGTCTGACAGGCAAAGCTGAGGCAGCAGCTCCTTGGAGGGAGCACATTCATTTCATTTCATTTCATTTCAGGAGGTTTGGGCAGGTGTGGCTTGGCCCCTTCACCCCCAGGCATGGGCAGAGCAGCCTGAGCCACAGGGGCTGCCAACAGAACTGCTCTGCTCCCTGGGAGCTCAGCAAGGAATCTGCCTTTTGGGACAGCACACATTTCATGCTAGATGAAGGTGGCTTTGTGGGTTTGCTAAGAATATTTCAGATTTACTTCAGATTAGTCAAATCAACTGATGCACACGGACACTTTCCCTAAATTGGCAAAGTCCTCTAAAGATAAGATTGCACATTAAATTCTGAATTCTTTCATAAACATGGAGTTTTTTCTTTCATTTTTGCTTTACTTTTCTAGGTATTCACTTTTTGGTTAAAATCTGTGCACTGCTCAACCATCTCACACCTTTTGCAAGGATCCACATTCGACAATATTCAAAATACTGCAGTGACATAAACAAAAACTGGCTTACAAAGTCCAGAGATTACACATTCAAGCCCTGATTTTATATTACCATATTTATTTGCTGAAATAAGTGGGTGGTAAAGGAAGCCAGTGCCACAGGCAATCTGTGTCACCAGCTGCAATGTGCATCTTCTTGCTAGTTTATAAGCAAATTCTTTAAATTTTTTTATAAATAGTTTGAAGGTTTTTTGTTCTGCATTTGAATCTGTGCTTGAAAGCATAAGAAAAAAAAAAAAACCAAAACAAAATAACAAAACAGGCTCTCAGATAATATAATGTAAAATTATTTAAAATTGTTCAGCTGTGGGAATGGAATAAGAAAAAGATGTAAAGGATCCTGACCTGTGGGAAGAGGATTGGCCTCTGGAAAGAGAGTGAGGGTTTGACTTTTATGTTTGGTGCAAATACAGATCGTTCAGCAGTGAAATGTGCAGTAGTTACAACATTAGTTGATTGGATTGTTAATAACTTTGACACAGAGGAATTAACAAAAGGAAATAAATGGCATTTCTAATGGCAGTTAAGAGGAATAATTGTTCTATCTCACAACTGACTGAATGTGTCAGGCAATATCAGCATCAAAAGGAAGGTAAATGCCAAACAAGTAAATGAAACAATGATGGCTTTAAACTGGAACATTTGATTGGGATGCAAAGGAGCCTGGCACTGTGTGAGGACTTGTGTGCATGGGGACATCCACCAGTGTGACTTTGTGGGGACAACTGTCCCTTTCCAAGCCACAGAAACTCACAGAGGAAAGCAGCTCAGTGCAGAATGAGATTCTCCAGCTGAGGAGCTGCAGAGCTCCAGCTCCAGCTCCACCAGGCTGGCTCCAGGGCTCAGTTTGCCCATGGGGACAAACCCTACAACATTTGATGGGTGATCCCAGTGCCTGCCCCGCTCCCCTGGGAATGTTCCCAGGCTGGGACATTTCCCCTTGCCCAGCAGGGCCAGGGCTGCAGTGCTGGGGGTGCCGAGATGCCAAACATCTGAAGAGCCTTATCACAGCTCAGGCTGTGACACAAGCAGGAGCAAAGTGACAGCCCCACGTGGGAAACATCTTCTAAATGCATTCAGGCTCCTCACACACAAAACAGCCCCACCACTGCCATATCCCACTGTGGCATATTTTCCAATTGTGTTAATATAGTTTTTACCATTCTTTAACCTGCTTGCTAAGAAGAGAAATGAGAGTCTGATGTTCCCTACACCTTAATTAAGTTGATAAATAGTAGCTTCGTGACATGCGAATAAAAAGTGAACTCAAAGCTTTGTGTTTGCAAAGAGACAGTAATTTTCATGACTCAAGTTTTAATAAGCTGGATTTGAAACTCAGTTGACTGGGAGGCAATGAGGTAAAAGGAAAGATCTAGCACTTCTTTCTCAGCACCTCACACACTTGGCTCTGAATCTCTGGAACCTCACTCTGGTGAACACAGAATAACTCTTTAAATGGGAAAATTCAGATCCAACAGGTGAAAAAGCCTAAATTAACAGATCTGAAAAGCCCTGCTCTCTGAGAAAAGAAAAATTCATCTCCCATCTGAGGGTCTGAGCTGATTCAATGTGCAGCAGTGTCTGCCCTGCCCTCTGCTTTTGACAGAAGCTCTAACAGGGACAACCACAAATGGGGACGGGGACAGCCCAGAGTGCACATCAGAGCCTCCTGCAGCAGCTGTGCCACAGCTGGCAGCGTGTCCAAGAGCACAGCTGGGCAGTTCCAGCCCTCCCAGCCCTGTCAGGAGCTCCAGCAGAGCAGTGCCCACCTCTCTGTGTGAGCCTGCCTTGGCCCTGCCTCTGCAGCCATTGCAGCTTGAAGGAGCCCAGAGTCAGCACTGCCTGGGGAACATTTCATGATTTTAACACACTTATGTACTATTTGACTCTTTTTAAAATCACTGTAAATGCATAAAGATTATAGGTGCTCATGTAGGCTATACTTTAGAAGAAGAAAAATCAATTTTTCATTCGTCAGCGGCAGCTTGCAATACAACTGGAATATTACCTGAACCAAGTAAACAGAATTATCCTCTAACCTGAAAAAGAAAAATGTAACAGAAAGTCTTTATCTCTCTATTTTCAACTTATATTATCGAAGTTTGACTGTGATTTAAAAGAAAGAAGGGAGGGGAAGATGAGCCAAATGCAGAATTGTTATGAAAGAAGCAAAACCGAGCCCTGTGAAAGGCCTGTGAAAGGTTCACAATGGAAATGATTTTCAGTTTAAATTACTTTTGCAGGACTGTAATGTGGCAGTCAGGAAGCTTCTGTGAGAAGTCCATTCTTTTTTCTTCTGTATTTTTCTTTCCTTTTATTGGTTTGTGTTTGTATGAACTGCCTATGGCCCTGAAAAATATCTGTTTTAAATGTTCATCCATATGTTCCTGGAATATCTGAGCACTTCACACACATTAGGAGTTTTTCTTTTTAAAATCCTCTATAAACATTCTATTGTTATTGTTATTATTATTGTCCTATAACATTTATAAATTCCTTCTTTTAATTCACATCAAAAGGTATGGGAAGTGAATTTTTTGTCATAGATCTTCTTCTTCTTGTGTCCTTAGGCTGAAGATCCATTTGAGGAAATCTGCCCACAAAACTGCAAAACATGGCACCCAGGTTGAGGAGCATTCCATGGACAGCAGAGCATTGTAATGTATAAAGAGAAATGTAGAAATTTCTTAAAACTTACATTAATTATATAATCTCTCATAATTTACTCTCCCTTTTAACATCTAAATATAGAATTTGATTTTGTGAGCTTTTTCCTGCTTTAGTGAAGTCCACACAGATTGATATATTCTGTATATCAATAGATATATATTTATATATATCAATATATAAAAATTATATATATTCTATTTCATATAATATATAAATATATAATATATATTATATCTATTTTTTAAGTGTGGTTTAATTTTTCAGTACATATTGGGGGAAAAAGGGATGTAATCTTAAATCATAATAGAATAGAATAGAATAGAACAGAATAGAAAGAGTATCAATTCTGTTCTTTCTATGTGGAGCCATGCACAGCATTTTACAAACAAATATTTCTTAGTCAGGAGTGATTGCCACCCACAGGGGCCAGGAGCTTTCCTGGAAACTGCTCTGTGCTCCTAAACTTAAGGACTTAAAAGTAACTAAACTCTATTTATATGTCCAAATTTTCATCTCTTAATGCATTGCAATTTTTCATCTTCTATACTTCCAGATTTATCTTTAAGGATTTTAGGACAGTATTGTTTTCTTTTCCTACATTTCTAGCTGATGTTTTCACCACCTTGGGCTTTTATAATTTCACCTTTCATCTTGGAAATCGGTCAGGATTGATGGGGCGATGATAATTGTTGTGGGAAAAAAAAGAATTTTATTGAGCCTCAGGTTATTTCTCCCTTGAAATATTCTAGATAATTTTCTTTATTCTAAACTCTTTAATATGCTTTTTGAGTCAGCAGAAGTTTATTGTGTGAACTTATTAGTTGCCAGTGATCTCTCCTGGAAAATGGATAGCATCTGGTTTTTTGTAAGACCGATCTTGTCATGTTTTTTAAAGACACCATCTGCTTTCCAGTGCTCCAAAGGGGACTGTGGCGTCCAGTGGGATTTTTATCATATGTTTGCCTCCTTTACTGAACATCTGAATATTTTAAAGAGCAGCTAAAGGCATAATTCTTCCTCCTAAACAGTATAATTCTTTATATATTAAAATCGCATGGATGTATTTTCAGCGAATTGAGGTTGAAGTCATAAAATGCTTTTTAGAAATGTTATACCTAATGATATACTTCTGTATTTAATCATAGATATTTAGTGTGTACTCATCAGAAGCAATTTTTGGTTCAGAGTCATTACAAATATATTAAATTAGACACAACAGACCCATTTTCTGCAATAGAAGCTTTGGATTTGGTCCCCTACAAATTGCTCACCGAAACGCTCTCAGAAATGCCTTTTATTATCACCAATCACATCTACATTTTGAAAAGAACAAACAAAATCTAGCTTTATTCAACTGTGAATTCTATTGACCTGATTGAGCAACTTCTGTTCCTGTGAAAATCCGTTCCTTGCATGCTAATTACAGCAGAACCCTTTCGTCAGGAGCACGGCGGGTGTGGGTGAGGATTCCACTGACATTTTATTTCCTTTAAGTCTAACTCACATCCCAGGCCCTTTCAGCCACCAGCAGCAAAGCACATGCTCAGTTTTAGGCAGGAGCTTGAGTGTTTTGTTGAATTAGAGATTTGGCAACGGGTGGGAATATTAATGGGAGTGAAGTCATATAGGTGCTTAGAGCTAGAAAGATCCAAACCATAGAGAGAAGAGAAAAATAAAATAGAATTCTTTGCATCATCTGAGGTCCCATTCTGTGTTTCAGGACTGAAACAAGAGGATTGTTTTGCTTGCTACTATTGAAAAAAATTTATATCCACATTGTGCAAAGTCCTTTACCCTGATCCCTGCTTTAATGTCTGGCTGAAGTATCTGAGCGTGTTGTTAGCAGGGCAATTTCCTTAACAAGGCTCTTGGATTTACTAGGCTGTTCTCATGCAATTTTTCTCTGTTTTCCTCCACGTTCAACATGTGCCAGATGTCACTCCCAGACTGGTTTTTGTGTGTGAGTGAGGGATGATCAACACGAGGGACAGCCCAGCAAATGCAGCACGGATGCACCTTTATTGATGAGCAGCAGCTCCTGGTGCTCCGTGGCATCAGGCTGCATTCCCCATGGATAATCACAGGAAACACCACCCCAGCCCCATCTGTTCCTGTCAAAGAGGTTTTACGAAAATAGGGAGGGCACATCCCTGCCTTGATTTATTACATTGACCAACGCCTGACCACAATCTCTTTATATACAGAATATTCCACATTTAATCTTCTTCATCCATACTCATTCCACATGTCCTTGTTGATTTCCACATTTTATATCTGCAGGTGCACACCTTAAATAACATGTAAAATACTTATGCCTTCATACCATGTTAAAAAAAGACAATATTTTGCTGAATACCTTAAAATCACATTACCCCTAAATAAAAAACTCTTCCAGAGAAACAAGACATTGTATAATACTGAATTCTTTCTCATTGCCTAGAATTGAATTATATCAAAACACTTGATTCAAACACCACTGTAATGCAATGAATATTAAGCTCTGTTTCAGCCACTATGAATAAATGAGATTATTTCTATTGAGGTGGGACTTTAATGTCCATAGATGTTTGTTGGTGCTTATTTTTTATTACAGGTGTTAAGCAGGAGATTAAGAAGTTAAGCAGGATAGATCCCTGTTCAGTGACATTCTGTCAACAAGTGCTCCAGCCCACAGAGATCCAGGCTGAATGTTGCTCCTTTTCACTTTCCAGGTCATGCCACTCCTGCTGTCAGACAAATACAATAGGAATTACTCAATTTAACACCATTTCAGTTCTAATTGAATTCCATTTGCTAAATCCTGAATAAATACATTACAACTGCTGCTTCGGTCAAACAGAGAGAAATAGCCATCTTATAATGACTCCCCTGTGGATTTAATGCCTATTCTATCTGTTAGAATAATGATTCCTACATCACTGGAATATATTTAAAGGATAATAGTTATTTAAACATGCCAAGACTTCATACGGCAGATAAGTATTTTTAATTTGCATTTCTGGAATGAAAAGGACGACTAGAATAACTGCGTTTTTCACCAATTTGTCTGTTTTCTGAAGTATCTTGGTATCACAGCAAAGATACAGGATTATGAAAGGGGTTTTTCCTTGCTTTCAATAGTAGTCTTAGGTGGGGAAAGAGGATGGGATTCACATCACTAAATACAGAAAACTGACATGGAAATGCACCCCCTGCTCATCACCCCTCATGGTCTGCTGGAAATTAAACCTTGGATGGGACTCATGTTTATGGACAGCAGATAGACAGAAAAGCTTAGATAAATAAGTGATCTCAGGAGGCTTAAATTCAAAGATATTTTGTCTGTTATAGGGATCTGAAGTTAGGTGAGATGAATTCCCCCTAAGAGCACAATAAGAAGTCCATTTGTTGGAATTAGGAGACTCACCCTGGAAAGCAAAGTAAATTTAAGGGAGAGAAGGGAGTGAATTTGTTCCACTTGAAAAGAAAAAACAAACAAATTTGGAATCTTTAATTCAGACCAGCCAGTTAAATATTTCTAAATATCACCAATTTTTTTCTTTCTTTTCATAAAAACTATGAATCTTCATTGCTGATGATGTCAGCATTCACCTGGAAATGGGAGCTGCATTCCCAAATCCTGCTCTGCAGCAAGCAGAAGGTGAATGTGAGGTGTGTGAGATGTGTGAGATGAATGTCATGGTCCCTGAGACAAGGCAGAGATTCATAGATCTCCAACTTGCAAGTTTTGTGAATGGTCACCTATGTCCTACTTTCTTTTTTTTTTTTTTTTAATCAGTCCAAGTTACTTGCCAAGCTTGACTCAAAATGGTGAATAATTTCAGTTCTAATTAACTTTTTTTTTGAATAAACGATTCACAGCCTCCCACTCGCTCTGCCTTCAAAATTCCATCTTTAGCTCAGATCTTGTGAAACAATGTAGATCATGAGAAGGGAAAATCTAATAGAAATATGCACTTTGCAGAACTTCTTTAAAAATATAATGTGTCAAGCATAAGGGCCTTAAATATATATGGTTGTAAAAACGCATCAGTGCCAGATGATTGTTCAGGGCTGTGTTCCAATTAAATCCATTGAAGCTTGAGTTGGAGGTTACAGGTTGAAAATTCCCTGAGGCTGTGAATGGCTCTGGCTACAGGGGTGGATTCCATCCCTCTGAACAGACCTGGTCTAATCCAACTGCAGAGTTTCTGCTCCCTTCACCCCTCCCACCCAATTAGCCAGCTGATGATATTTGTGTCTTGGTAGCAACATTTTTCTAAGGAAGCTCTTTGCCCTTTCTGGTGAGTCAGAGAGTGACTCTCAACAATGAAGAGTTCAAAGACTCATGTAATGCTTTGTCTCAGAAAGTTGCCTCGAATGTTAAGTGAGGAGAATGAACACTGAGAGGGAGAGAATTCCCTCATCAACAGAATGGAGAGGAGAAGAGTTCCCTCCCCTGCTACCTCCAGGCATGATGCTCTTTCTTCTGTACCACTTCCTCTTTTTCCGGGCTGTTTTCCAAACATTCAAAAACTCCTTTGATTTTTATTTTACCCTGAAGAATTTTTAACGTTTCACTAATATTCCAAATGCAGATCACCAAGCGAAGGTAATTCAGAAATCAGCTAAAATGTAGCTATGGCAAAAGTACCATGTACCAGGGAATACATTTTATGTGTTCAAAAATTCTTGATCTGTTGTGTGTGATTTTTTCCTCTTTTGGAGTTCCTCCCTAGTCCTTTCAAGGTGAAAGTTTCAGGTTGTGCAGGTGGCAGGGGGGTTCCTGCTTTCTTTTCCTGTGGTGACTTGCTCACAGCTCTTTCTCCACTACCAAAGGAGAGTTCTTTTCAAATATATTCACAACAGTGCTGCAGAAGTTATGTTTTTCTATCACAGCCCTTGGTAAATATGCACCCTGGGGTGAATTGGCACCTGGTGGTATCACCATGGGTGGTGAAAATTTCTCAAGGTCAGTATTTTTAACAAGTAAAGAACACAGCAATAAAGTTTTATTTTTGAGTTGAATGAATGGGTGAGATATGGAGCTGCTGAATATGCCAGACTGCTTATTTTTTTGCCGATTTTACTATCTTTGAATTATTGACAGAATAAATGAATTTCCACCCCTTCTTTAGTTATTTTGGTATACTTGCGTACTACCTTACAAAACCAGAAACTATCTGGATTTGAGACTCTTTGTTGTTTTCACACATAATGATATTTCCACTGTGGTCAAGAAAGAGAATGAAGAAAATAACCTGCAGTGATTTTGCTTCTTCAGGAATGAAACACTGAAGCAGGTATTAAATGAAATACTTATTTAATTCATTTAACCAGGTATTTAGGATCATCTGGCTGTACTACTTGAACTTTTCAATATTATGGTCAAATGGTGACAACCATTTGGAGCACTGTCAAGAGACAGAGGATGGGCAGGTGTTCACAGGATCCCCTTTAAAGCTGTCTGGTTTTGTTTCTTTTATTCCTAGACTTGAAAAATCAGTAAGAATGATTTAAAGAGATGGCTGGATGTGATATAGGATGATTTACATTAGAATATATGGGTTCCATTTTCTAACTACCCTTGGTTTTTTTTCCCTTGCTTTATCCTTTA
>WBNP01002662.1:480449-502780 GCA_013401095.1 Passerina amoena | reverse complement strand
TCTCTTCTCTTCTCTTCTCTTCTCTTCTCTTCTCTTCTCTTCTCTTCTCTTCTCTTTTCCTCTTTTCTCAGGGTGACCTTGAACTAATCTAACCTATGTAGATAAAAAACCCCATCTTCTTCCTAATGAAAAGATAAGATAAACCCACCTAGATTAGAGGTGTATGATACAGTGTTATGTGCTTACAAACCAAAATGTATTGGCAGCAGTCCAGAAGTGTCCTAGAAGATACACAGAAATAAGATAGACAGGTAGAAACAATTATTGATCAAGACCTTTTGTACTGGGAGCTAAAGTTAATAACATTTTATATCAAAATCAAATCCTGAGGGTGAGAAATGTATTCTGAAAATATTTGGTTGTACTTTTCTATGCTCAGGCTGGTAGGGGAGCAATTCAAACTCAGTAGCATGGGGGCAGGGAAATGGAAGATCACAAAAACTTTGGAAATATAAGTGCTAATCAATCATTATTTGGTCTTTTTTCATCTAATGTGGCTACCTGTGGCCAAACACACCAGATGGGAATTTTTTTTTAAAATTAAAATCCCATGGTACACAGAACAGCAATTTCAGGAAAGAACAGGCAGATTATTATATTTGCAATACACATTTTAGTCATGCTGTTTAATTAGTGAGAACAAACGTAGTGTGTGGTCACAGTGTAAAATGAAGAACCTCAGCCAGGAATGGGCTGAGAAAACAACCTAAAGCTGTAGGCTTTGCAGAACAGAGCTGTGTTTCATCTTAAACCCAGTTATGGCAGCCACAGAGTTGCAGGCACAAGTCTGCTTGGACACTTGGTACATTTTGTTATTGTAGGAATAAATAAATGTGGAAGTTAGCATGAAGATCAGGTCAGTGTGGGACAGGTGGCAGAGGTGATGCCACAATTGCTGTACCAGAACACAGGATTAGTTTGTGACAAGGCAGGGATGTGGATTGGACGGACTCCAGAGCATCCCTCTTGTTGCTGAGAGCAGCACATTGTGCATGCAGGAGCCAGACCCGTTCAGGGAAAGTGCTGTGCTGTCACATGGGACTGAAGGAAGCTTTTACCATCAACACTTTGGGTGTAGTCTGTGCCAAATAAAATCACCAGTGCAGATTGAACCAACTGTGAACAAGGAACAGACCTGAGCATCCTGGCTGATTTACCCATTGTCCCTGAAAAACAACAACTCCTCCTGTTTCAGGTGTTAGGAATTGTCTGTAACCCTGACCCTGCATGTTCACCTGAGCAGGAGGTTTGGAAACAATTTCACCTGCTCCTTTGTAGGCATTCTCACTCTCTTCTCAAATTAATGAACTCAGGGTCTTTTCTTTGGCTCTGACCAACCACAGGCACATTGCTCTTACAGGGGCAGGTACATGACAATATTTCTTTATTTTACAATTATGACTGGGCTGGGTTTTTTTCCAACCAGAATTATTTTATCCTTTCCATTTCCTATCCTGCTAAAACATGTGTAAAATATTTTATTCCCTTTCTTCTTCCAAGATTTGCTAATTATGCTACAAGTAGAAACCTTACCTTTTACTTTCTGTTACATTTGAAAAAAGATGCTTAAAGACAGCATTACCTGTAGGACAGATTTCTGGCAGAAGAAATTTCTCTTCTCACAACACTCAAGTCTAAGTTTGTTTTGATTGAACAGTCTTCAAATGTTTTGTTGTTTTGTTTTCTTTTTTTCCCTTTATACAAAAGAATTGCTTTTCTTTAGAGGAGAAATTATAATCTAAAGTCTCTCTCTTACTTTGGAGGTTCCCTCAGATGCTATAAAGAATATTTCTTGTTTCAGAACAAAAAGGGAAATGAAGATGTTCTCCATTTCCCGAGTGTCTGATCTGCATAACTGAAAACTCTGAGACAAATGGCCACTGGGAAAAAATCCCAAAGCATTTAAGTAAAACAGGATTTCATTTCTAGTGGAAAATTCGGAGAAAGTAGATTAATAAGTCATATACATTTGAAAAGTATGCTTTTCACTTTTTTTCTTCTGTAATCCCCTCAAAATTGGTGATTCCACTGCTTTTTGTTTCCTTCAAGGCATTCTAAAAATAGACTAATATCAGGTCCCCAGGAGCTTCAAAAATCCCTCAAAATGCCATGAGCCCCACAAGCAGGGCAGTATCCAAACAAAAAGGGCCCAAACACTGCAGTGAACCCCAGTTCAACTCCTGATCAGCTCATACTCCCTCACCCACATTGTTCACAGTTTGGAATTGTGAAACATCTTGTTGTCATTCCAACTCTCCTCCATCATTCCCGAGCCTGAATTTTTCCTCACCACACCAGACACTAGAAATGTAAATACAGCTCCTTTTTACACCCTGAGCTGCTCCCACAGGGCACAGTCCAGACCACCCAACCTCTGGAAGCTCAGTTGTGCCCTGAAGTATTTCGCAGCCCAATTCCAGATTATTGCTGCAATAACATCTCTTCCTTCACATCCAGGTGGGGATGCTGCAGCTCCTCTCCTGTCTCCTGTTCTGAACAGGGTCCCCTGGGCAGGGCAGGACAGCAGGAGGTGGGGGAGCACAGCAGACCCCAAGGGGAGCTCAGGTGAAGTTTTGCTCAGCAGTTTTCAGAGCGGGATTTACAGCTGCCTTGGCAGCATCACAAGGCACAGCTGATGGTGACAGGGAGCCTCCATTCCTTGCATAAATGGAGGCAAGCAGATCCATGTGGAAGGTGGTCTTGTGCCTTTAGACCTTGGGAGAATTGTCCTCATATGTGGTTTTACCAGCTTAGCTGGCTTCATTACTTTTGTGGAATTCTCACACTCCAGCTTCATTTTCCACTCCAAGGTTTTTATAGAACATGAGATAATCTGACTCATGACCTTGGATATTAAAATTAAATAGCCCACATGCTTGCATAATTTGCATGTGCCTCTGAACATCTGAGCTAACCTGCATTAAAGATACACCTCAGTAACCCTGGATGCTGAGATCTCCTAGCCAGGAGTTTCTAGGAAGTATTTGTCATGAAGCTGTGGCAATTACTGAAATGACTGTGCATTTCTTCTATTGATTGTTGGCCTACCAAAATAAAATTACGTTTGGCTCCAGATAATTCATTTTCTCCACCTGAATATCAGTTTGCTCTGTGCTGAGACCTATCAATAAAAGAAATATACAGTTTGTGGGCTGGATGTTAACATTTTTCTTACTCTGAAAACATCTCATTATAGACTTAAAAAAAATAGGTAACCACAGTGAGATATAGATATGTAAATGTCATTTCACACTTTTATCTTGTGAGTCTTACTCCTAGGAGTCAGGCACCACCTAAATACAGAGAGGTGTGTTTAGAAAATCCTCATGCAGACACAGAAAGGCACAGAAGGTAAAAGGACCACCAGTTGCAGTAATTGGGTTGAAAGGATGTGTGGAAATTTGGATGAGGTAATCTCCTGCCTGTTGAGCCCCTGACTGTCTGATTTGTGTCACTGCTGCCTGGTAATGTGGCACTAACAATTTAGAAGGCCAGGAAACACAAGAGGCATAATTTAGCCAAGATGCTTATCTCAGGTGCCTGGATTTTTCCCAAGTGTTATCCATGTTTGATCTGCAGGCAGCCGTTTCTGGAAAGCAGATGCAAGTCTCCAGCATTAATAATTGTACATAGGTGGCAAGGCTGCACATGTGGTTCTGTGTTCAAAGGGTGGTGGCAAAAAGGAGGCAGCATTTAACTTTAGCTGTGATTTGTGCAGGGAACTTCTCACACAGAGAAGAAGCCTTGGGTTGGTAAATGCAGACAGAATTATGCCAGTCATTATAAAAGAAAATTATAAATACAATTAGTGTTTATCAGCAAATGTGCTCATATTTTAGGGCTTGTAATGAGGGAGAATTTTTAAAATGTGGCATATTTGGATCCAGTACTGCAGTACAGGGGTTGGTTAACAAAGCCCCACTGTCACTGCCTCCTGCACGGAGCCCACACTGCTATAGATGAACATACCAAACACACTCAAGGTGATTTGGAGCACAGGCTTTGGTTCTTCTTAATGTTCTGGTCATTTAGTACCAGTCTGACCCCCTCAGAATCAGGACAGCTCAAAGCCCTCCTCCCTGGCACGATGCTGGGTGCTTCCCTGATTATTTACAGTGGGTTGTGGCACAAGCATTTCCTTACACTGCGAGATGCACAGAGCCCCTCAGATAGACCTGTACACATTTAACAGATTCAAATCATTCTCCCTTGAGGTTAACATAATGATTCCTGCTGATTTCAATGAGCACTGGGCAGGGCCCTTAGTGCAGCTTTCACCCCATATGTTTTAAAATGAACATTTCTTGCCACTATTTTCAGGTTTATTGTAGCTTCCTTCTGCCTCAGGCAAGGAAAAACAACAGGACACAATGACAGCACATTATATTGGAAGTAGCATGATAAATTCTAAATAGATATAATTAGCATGTGACCCCAAAGAGACCTTCCTATAATTAATATTGAAATATGGTGCATGCATTATATAGGAAAACATATTGTGTATTCAGAGGGGAGCCTTTGGAGAATGGAGGTCTGTCTGTAATGGCTTGTCATTTTTTCATTTTAATCAGAATTGAAATTTCTGCACGTGAAGAAATGGAGAACGATCATTAAAAAACACTTGGACTTTAGAAAGACACCACCTGCTTCGTTTTTCCTCTTTTTTTTTATTGTGACAGTGGTGAAAAAAAAGCCTTAAATCTTCAGCTGGGGAAATGTGCACTAATGGGAAACAGACCTCTGAGGAGCGAGCAGACTGACAAGCTGTTCAGGAGCAGGAGGCTTTTCAGCAAATAATATTCATTCCTCTGGTAGTTTTGGGTAGATTATGTCATATCTAGAAGTCCATACTTATTCCAATCCAGCAGAGTGAATGAGTAACAGATACATAATGAGCATGCATGAAAAAGGGAACGAACATCTCAGATATAGGGTGAAGATTAAGAGGGGCAAAGCCACCAGAGAGCTGGGGATGTGTTGCCTTCTGAGTGACATTCAGTTCCTATCACACAGCAGCTCATTACACAGTCTGTTTATACCAGAAGGAAACAAATATAAAAGTTAGTCCTTTATATTTCACATTAAATGCAGGGACTTCAAGGGAACTGAAAGACTTCATTATGGGATCTGATACCACACTTTGTATTTTGCTGGGTCCTATTTTAAGTAAACTGAGTAATTTTTGTGGGTTTTTAAAAGACTTTATATCAAATATTTAATTAACATTCATTCTGCAACTTTGGAAGCTGAAGCTTTGGATCCAGGATATAATTTTTATCAGAATGAATAAATATAAAACAGATGTTAAGCAGAGGCAATAAATTTCATCTTAATTGTAACTCTAGAGATGACTTTCATCACCAAAACACTTTTTTTTTCCTCTGTAGCTTTAATTCTCAGCTCTGTAATTGCCAGTGCACTGTCCAGTTGTATTTTCCCTTCTATTCATTCTTTCAGTTATATTTTTGCCCTAAAATAAATGTGAGAGCACAGCCACACTGTGGAGTAGCGGACTTCACAAACAGACTGTGCCTCGGTAGCTGCAAATCCAACCTTTTGGATTTTGGGGCAGTTCTGTCTGGTGAGGTTGTTGCCCCAGAAGGAACGTGGCATTTCTGCCCTGTAAACCTCCCCTGTGTGATGGTGCAGCAGCCCAAAGGAGCTCTGGTGCCTGCAGGCAGCCCCCCCTGTTTGTGACCTCGCCAGAATTCCTCCCTTCAGTGAAGTCGGATTTGAAGCAGAGCTGAGTAGAAGTTCTCCAAGACAAGCCCAGATTGCAGTGGGAAGTGCTGTCAGTCAGTTACAGTCTGGCACTTCTCTCTGAGCTCCTGCCTGGGACTGATGTGTCTCTGGGTTTTGAACCATTGCCCAGCGTAAAACTGAGCTCTCAAACGGGAGTTCATTGCAGGCAGTGTAAAACATTCACAGAACTGGCACAATTGGGCCTAATTATTTGTTTTACCATGTGTTCTGAATATTTTCTTCAGTTAATAATTATTCTCCATTATTCTCGCCCCTTGCTAAGTAGTTGTTTAATATTGTGGTTGAAAACAATGAAATTCTTTGCTTACTGTGCTTTCCAATCAATTAGTTCTGGGCAATGGGTTGCCCATGAAAATTCTTGATGTTGTCTCATGGCCAGAAGAAATTAAAAAAATTAAAAATAAAGCAAACCGAGGTTATTGTAGAGAAAATTATAGATTTCTGCACAATATTGCTCAGTATTTCTGCCTCTTGGCAAGTAAAGCCTTGGATGAGCATCACAGGGAAAAAGCTGAACTGTCTTGTGTGTGTTTTATTTACATTAAATGCTTTTAGAATTCATCTGGTACAGCTTTAAAAGAATGCAGAAGAGGTAACAAACAGATTTAGGTGGGAGAAAGGGATGATGAGAAGGTTCATACTGCTGGTCATAATGATAATTGAACTTGAATTAATTGAGCATTCAAGCTGCCTGAATCTCCACATTTCCATGCTGTTCATTATATGAAAATCATATAACAAAATGCAATTTTATTTTTTAATTGCTGCAGAATGTTTGATTAGCTTTGTTTCCAGGCCCATGCTGTTGTTTTTCAGTGCTGCCAGCAAACAGTTCATCTTTAGAACACCCTGCACCATGGGGACCCTCAGACCCCAGCAAACACAGGGGTGCTGAGACATGAAGGGGTTTCCTGGGCCAGTGTCTGACCCACAATCACAATTTTTTTATGATGCTTTGATAAGCAACTAAGCAAAGAACTTATATTTATTTTTAAGCTAAAAGTTCACTGGACTCCCAGTTTCCCTGATTTTTCAAGCCATTTAAATCATCCACTCACTTTCCTTGTTCTGTTGTAAATAATAAGCACCACATAAGAATCTCTGTCAGTCAATATTGCAAGTGGTTTCATTTTGCCCTTTTCAAAGAGTGAATACCATTTTTAAGTTGTTACAAGGTACTAGTTGTATACAAAATAATGTTTCTGATGGTGAAATTGCCTGTTACACGTTGTAATTCCTTCATTGACTGTCAGAGCTGTCATGCTGCAGAAAGGTAGGTCAGTTGAACTATTAATGGATCCATTCAAAAATAAGCATATAGGGTTTCCCCTCACCCCCCCAAAAAAGGACTGGCTGCATCATTTATCTATGGAAATGAGTAATGTCTTTATCTTTTTTTAACCAATTAATAAACTGGGATCCCTAGAACAGCAATTTCAGGATCATGCCATTATTTGCTAATTCTTCATTTCTTCATTTCTTAAGAAAATATTAAAATTGCAGTTGGCCACAGCAGGACAGGCCCATGCATCATTGAAGAAACCAGTAATTTATGATGCTTTTGGAACTCCATATTAACATTCCAGGCTGTAATGAAGTTTCATATTGAACAAGGTCAGGCCTGATTGTATGATTAAATAATTTGAAAATGTTATTAAAAGTTTGCATTTCTCTTCAGCTTTTCAGAATGAGCGTTTTACTCTGGGGCACTCCATCAATCAAACCCACAGAGGCTCTGTTGGGTCATGTTCCTTCCATCACCTATTTAGACATGCAGTGATCAGGTTAAACGAGAAGCAGAGGGGTTATAAAGTTTTCACAAGTGGTTTTTCTCCTTTTTTCTCCTGTTTTTCTCCTTTTCCTTCTCAGCTGGAAATTAGACACGTGTCAGTTGTTGTGGCCAGGTCTTTGCCGTGCCACTGTGGGAAAGCTCCTGCCTTACACCTCAGCCAGGTGTGTGCAGCTTTTGAGCTGTTATTCTTCTGTTGTGCTTCCAATTAATTTTCCACTTTTCCCAGGCTCTCAGGGGACAGAGCTGAGGACCTGGAGCACATCACAAGCAGCATCCAGGCCTTGGGAATCTGATGGATTTGTGCTGACGCCACCTCGCAGCCCTGCAGCTCTGTTTGCACAGGCAGAAGGAGACACTGAGCTGAGAGGACAGAGCTGAGATGTTTCTGAGCTTCTGGGAGACAGGGGCTGCTTAAACTCAGCTCTCCTAAATCCCTGAACCTAATCAATGTTTTGGGAAACACGCAGAAATCTTTTGCATATTAATGAAGTGATGTTTGGTAATGGATGACAGCTCCAAATAGGGGGTTTGAGCACAGGATTGGGCTTTTTCTCCTGGGATTTCAACATTGGTCTCCAAAGCCCCTTAAACACAAACCAGGGGACAAGACATTAATACTTTATGTACTTTTAATTGACTGTGACTGTTATTGAGTTTGTTCTTTGCAAACTCCCATTAATATCCACGTTTCTTGTTTGGAAATCTGTAAAAGTGAATCCTTCTGCAAAATTACACTGAGCCATCTTTCATGCTGCTACTTAGCAAGGACCTTTGGTCCTTGTTTCTCGCCTCTTCTCTGCAGCTCTAGCACTTGTCAGTTTGTATTATGCATGCCTGTAAATAGCAGAAAATTAAAAAATATATTATCCAGGTAAAAGGTTGTGGAAGTTTCACAATGCAGGCTTCGAATAATCCCAAATTATCATTGCAGTGTTAAATTGAGTGTGTGGGTATATATGAATGTATAGTTGTATAATGCATATACACATTATATATGTATTTATATGAATATATGCATATATAGAAACCTTGCAAACATTTCCTTCCATTGTTGGAGCAAGGCTCCAAGATATGGCAGGAGATTTACCACTGAAACCAGCAGTGTTGGATGACAAGAGGAAAAACACTAAAAACAATTCTCATGTATGTTTTCTTCTCTGAATTTGCTTTCTTTGGCTTTGGTGGTAGAGCTGACCATCCTCCTGGAGATCTCAAAGCACCAATGAGGAAAGGGATCCTGAAGTGAATGCTATTGTTTGAATCAACCCTGCAGATGAGAAGAAGGATGGGGAGGCTGCATGCAAAACATAGAGCAGCTCTGGATTTTCCCAGAAAACTTGTCAAGAAAAGAAAAATTTCTTCTCTGCTGGCATTTCTGCATTACATATTCAGCATTGACAACAAACTCAATGCCAAGAAACGGGGAGTGCACTCTGAATGAGGTGAGATCTGGAGTGTTGACTGGGGCTGTTTGTTCCCCTCTCTTTGGGCAGGCAATGAAGGGCTAAAAAGAGCACTCAGACAGGGATTCCTTGGGCATAATAGAATTTCTGATGCCTGTAATCCACCTCCCCTGTCAGGGAGCAGGCAGGGAGTGCCTGGAGAGTTCAGCAGCACAGAGCCAGCAGGATGGTTCCAGGCGCTGCCTTCCGGCTGTTCCACCTCCCATCACACCCCAAAAACTCCGTCCCCAAATTCCAAGGGACACACCCATGCCATGACACACTGGGCACTTTTGGATCACACTTGCTGCACTTTTGGATCTCCAAGTTTTGCTCTCCTTTTTAACAGTCTGAACTGTAAAATAATAAATGTGCATTTGCAGACTGTTATCTGTGGGTATTGCCAGAGATATGTCATCTGATTATGCATGTAGGTAGCATTTAACATAATCTGCCCTGACACATTCATAAGATAAGACAAAAATAGTGTTTTATCACCGTGCTGTAGCAGCCTCTTATCAAACTCCAAAGTCTTAATTAGGGATTTCTCTCCAGGTCCCCACTTGCCTGATGACCATATAAATGTCTCAATTAGATAATTAATACAGGCTGTAATGCATGATAGTATACAGCAATTTAAAGCCCTAGGCAGGGAGTTCAACACAAATATTTCCCTTTTATATTGCTGGGAATTCAGCTGGATATATACATGTAGAAGTTCCTCTTATGATATTGATCCTACTCCTTAAATTCTTTATAGTTTCTGGGAGGAAATGCTGTTGTCTCCATTCTTCACAAACTCTGAGAGATGAGATGATATCAGGTTGTTTATGATACTTGGCATAAATGTCATTTTGTATTTTATTTCAAATTTTAGTCAATATTTGGTCTGTAGTTTGCAGAATAATGTACAAGATGTACACATTCTATGGGGGGAAAACCTACCCAGTGCTTCGTTTATATTCCAAATATATTATCCCTATATTTCCTTAACAGAAAGCTTCTTGCAGGCTTAAACTGGGGTTTTGAAGTTCCTTATTCACTTCTACCACTGTAGGAATTATGTCTAATATTTAAACAAGTTTTCAGTGAATCCGACTAACACTGAGAAATCTTAGTCTCTAAGTAATACAAAGCCACATTTTCAAATTTTTCACTTGATTTTTTTCTTTAAATGCAAGTGGTATTTGTCTTTTTCAAAATAATTTCTGGGGATAAACCAGTCCATGACAGGATTCACAGTGTGTGTGTGTGACTCTTGTCTCTTGAATGAAGATGTTCAAACTTGAACCTCTTTCCTGGTCCAGCCAGGAACAAGTGGGGGAAAAAATCAGATTAATTTCCCAGTAAGAGGCAGCTGGATAGGTGGGATCCTCATTTTGGAAACCTCCATGTTTGCTCCTGGGACTGTGGGAGCAGTGTCTGACCCAGGATGTGCATAAACAGGGCAGAAGGAGCTGAAAATTGAACATTTTCTCTCTTTGAATCTCACGTGTTCAGAAAGGTGATGTCAGAAACCAGAGTTAACTGTACATAGCAAGATCCAAGGCCAAATTTACAGGCAACAGAAATAAAGAAAAAAGGTATCAGAAAGTCAGACAATTTGAAATTCAGGTGAAGAACTGAGGTCACTGCTGCTGAATTTGTGGTATTTCCTTGGAGATAAACAGTGAGATATCAGCAGCTCAGAAAATTTGCTTACAGTTGTATTTATTCTGAATAAAAAGTCTGTTAAAGTAAAAGCAGGAAGTGCATGAACAGTGGAAAGGCAGAGAGACAAGCCAGCCAGACTGATGCCACCACACAGAGCTGGCCTTGGCAAAGTGGATTTCAACACTTGGAAAATATTGCAACCAATTGTACAATTCTTGCATCACAAAAAAGATACTAAAGTTGACATTCACTGATTAAATATTGGAAAGCCTGAGGGGCCAGGATTTCTGATGGTGAAGCTACAGCTGAACGCAAAATCTTCCCAGAGAAATTGCAACCACTATAAATTTATTTCTAAATATGTAAATGCATGCCCACAAAATGTAAATGTCAGGAGAACCACACTGTTTCTGGACTTGCACCTGACCCTGTTCATGGCATTTGAATTTTGCATTTCTGCTGTTCTCTCTAGAGGACATTTTGGAGAGCTGCTCTTCCTCACCATTGTTTGGAGCTCAGAAATTATTCTATAATATACATAACTCATATAAAGTTGCTTTGAGTGCTTTGGCCACTTCCCCTAAAAACGAAAATAGTTCCTTCTTCTGTTAAGAGTTTACTTATTTTACAGCTGTTATACTCATTTCTATCAGATTTTCTGGTATAAAGCTGATTTACCAGTGATATTTCTTTCTCTCCTGAGAAATTCACATGTGTCTCTAGCATCTGTCTCAACTCCATTCAAAAAGGGAGAGGAAGGGGTCACATGACATTAATTTTATGGATATACAGGTATTGTTGCATTTCTGTCAATAAATCATTTGGGTTTTTTTCAGGAAGAAGCTGCAACCTCTACCTCAGTATTTTTCTGAAGCAGAGCTAATGCACAGCAGCTAAAAATAATCTCATGGAACAAAAAGGAAAAAAACCAGAGAAGTCAATGCTGTGAGTTAACACTGACATATTTTTACCAGAAAAAGACCAAAGAATCAGCAAAGCATCAGCTTGTTTCAGCAAAATTTATAGTAGTAATCAGTTCCTGTACAGCTTTGATACCCTTTCGGCTTTTGATTCTTGATTTAAAGCACTTCTCAGGGAATGTTGTGAATAAACCAGCACCCTGCACACAAATACAGTTCACAAAAGGCACTAATCCTCTCCCCAGAAGTTCCACCTCCTTTTTTAAAGGATTCTGCCTAGCAGAGCAGCTCACATGGGCAGATATTCACTGGGTTTCAGTGGGAGGCAATGTTTTAGAGTCCTCAGATGTGGTAAAAAGTGCTCCCAGGCTGAGCCGGGCCTGGCTGCAGACACATCACCTGATGGGTGTGCAAATACCATATTTATCACCTGATGGGTGTGCAAATACAGAGCTCTGAACCTGCTGCCTCAGGAGCTGAGGAATCCCCCTACAGAACAGCTGGGATCGCAGAACCTGAGTGTTCACTGACCCACCCTTCCTGTCCATCCCTCATTTCATAGCACAGACCCATGGCAGAGAAAATGAGTAAACTCCTCCATGGACTGGGGTTAAAGAAATTCCTCCTCCTCCTCCTATAAAGCAGAACAAAAACTTCCAGACTCCTGAACTGGAGCCTCTGGAACTGCACAACTTTGCCCACTAATCCTTCCCCAGGACCCTCAGACTGAGAAGCACCTTGAGTGCAGAATTGCTTGGGGCAAGGGCTCACAGCACTGCAAAATGGGGAATTTGTCAAGATTATCTTAATTCAGGATGTTTCTTGATGTAAGACCTGTGGGCACTTGCAGTCAGCAGGAAAGGAAACCTGAACAGTGGAACCAGAGCAGCTGCATCTCTAGGTCAGGACATCCAGGAATTAACAAGCCTTGGGGATGTATTAGCATCAAAATATTGATGTAGATCTCGTTACACATTGCTAATTCACCAACAAACCCAAGGTCCATGGATTCTAAGCTTGAAGATGTTCATTATAATACTGAAAATCACACCTACAGACCCTGCCCAGGTGCAGACCCTTCCCCTGAGCATGTGGAGGTGTCAGCTGAGGTTATGTAATCTGTACAGAAAATACCAACCAGCCATCACAGAGGGGCTGTACTTGGGAAGTCACTAAATCCAAATTTCTGTGTATAAATAATGGCACGAAAAGCCCAGTGGTGCTGCTTGATTTGTGGAATACAGGGATCATCCAGGCTTGTACAGCTCTCAAATAAATAATCTCTTGAGTGTGTAACTTGGCTTGTTGCACACCAGGTAATGAATCCAATATTGTGGGCAAAAACTTGGGTGTCAAAATGCCAAAACAGCTCCTCTGCCTGCTGCATTTCCACTTCTCCTGGGACTGAGGAGAGCAGAAGTTGCAAGCTTGCATTCTCCTTCTATACCTCCTGTTTTCAAATTACATTGTTTTTGGAGGGTGGGAAGGATTAAATGTACATGTAGATATGTACTCCAAAAAAACCTATTTTCTACTTTTTTTTCAATTGATAAAATATGGAGCATCTGTTTTAAAAATAAGTTCTGGAATAATTGCAAGTATTAATTAAGTGTTTTCCTTCAGTTTTATTTGGTAAGTACTTCAAGTTCTAACAATTATAAACTTGGAGAGAACAATAGTAATAATTAAAAAGGAACAGAAAGAAAGCAGACAAAGCTTTTAAAAAATTAGAATTGTTTTCTGTAATCCTCCACTTCAGCTACTGTATAGCAGGGCTCAATCTTTGGATTTCTTTAATCTTTTGGATTGGCCTGTTCTTCCCCCTGATTTATCCGGTGGCACAGAAGGATTAAATCAGCGCAATGGACACTTGTTAAATGTGTGCATCAGTCAGATCAGCCTGGCAGCGCCGGGCTTGTTCCTCCCTGCCAGCTCGGTACCACGGGGATGCTGCGCTGTTTAGAGCACCACTTAGCGGCAGAAGACTTCAGCTCCTGAAATCGGATCTGAGAAACTTCCTTCTGAGTGAAACCACGCTGGAACAGCGCGTCCTTCTCCCCTCCTGCCCGAGCTCTCAGCTCAGAGCCTCGCCAGGCTGGGTCTGGTGCAGCTCAGCATCCCTGGCCAGGGCAGCATCCCATCCCCAGGACCAGCACATCCCTGCCCAGCACATCCCATCCCCAGGACCAGCACATCCCTGCCCAGCACATCCCTGTGCCCCAGTGTGGGCAGGCATTTTTCATCCCTGCCCAGCACATCCCTGTGCCCCAGTTTGGGCAGGTATTTTTCATCCCTGCCCAGCACATCCCTGTGCCCAGTTTGGGCAGGTATTTTTCATCCCTGCCCAGCACATCCCATCCCCAGCTCTCATCCCTGCCCAGCACATCCCTGTGCCCCAGTGTGGGCAGGTATTTTTCATCCCTGCCCAGCACATCCCTACCCTCCCTCCTCCCCTGCCCTGCCCTGCTCCTCACATCTGCCTGTGCCCACAAAGACATTTTGCCTGTGTTAGTGGCTGATTGAAACGTTTGACCTCGAGTTGTGGGTAAATAAACAGGTGCTCCTCTACCTGTTATGCTCAATATCAACACAATGACCAGAAAATAGGAAAACATCACAAAGCAGGCTGAGGATGTTCCCTGCTTTCAGCAGCCAGAGCATATCCAAACAATTTGGGCAGGTATTTTTCTCTGCAGGACATTGAAGTCAGGGATGTTTATCACATCATATTGAAAGAATTTGTTCTCTGTATTGAATTTTAACAATGTTACCATGAACTTTCTAACTTTGGGGATATAAAGAGAACTAATCAGTGTTTAGAGATAACAGAACTTATAATAACATCAATGCCTGGGAAATTAAAACAGACAGATAGATATCCCTTTTCTCACCAAAACTCCCTGAACCTTCCAGAGGGATATTGTGCTGTCATACCACAAAATCTGCTTGGAGGAGACAAAAGGGAGCTTGATCAGGACACATAAAGTAAAAATTGCTGGTTTTGTTTAAAAACACATACTGGACAGGCAACAGCAGGCTACAGAATTCAGGTTTCATTTTAATGGCACCACCTCTTGTGCCATTGCTCTGATTTTATTCTTCTGATTGTTTTTTTACAGATATGACTCTCTTCAAGCCACAGACTAGGATGGTTGTAAGTAAATACAAAACCAGTAATGGTAGAGATGGCAAATTCTGTTCTTACTCTAAAGCTCCTCACAAGCTTTGGCAGTGTCTTCCCAAAGCCCCCTCAGCTGTCCTACTTCTGCCCATGTGCTCTGCATCAGTTATTCCAACACAGTCTGAGAAACAATTTTTTCAATCAGTTACGTGTCCAAATTGCAAAGGCAATGGCTCACAGAGTTGTGTGTACAATTACTGAGATTCCATGCGTGCATTGGGTAATTTCTCACATAAATGCACTTAATTAGTCATCTGTGCATGAGTTTTCCTATTTGCATACATACTTAGGGCAATTTTGCATGCAAATTAAGCACTTTATATATATATATATATATGTAAAAGTTTGACTCTCATCATGTTTACTAAACAGAAGCTTATGTTAGATCTGGAAGAAAATAATTGAGTTGTCTGACAGCACACAATACAATGTGGTAGCTTGCATATGGATTATTACAGTGTCTGCATCCTGCTGAGGTTTTCCCAGAAAGGTTATTAGATTTATCTCTCATAAAGTACTTAAGGATCAGCTTGCAAATGATTGTTGTGCTGAAATATCTGCATAGGTGAAGTCCAGGTTACCACAGCTTGCACCAGACATAATTTGTATTTGTTGTTAAAATCTTAAAAATGTCCCATCTAAATCCTGTGCTGCTTCTGGGCTTCAGTGAAACCTGATCCACGATTCTGCCCTTTCCTGCTGATGGATCAGCACAATCAGACTCACTAAAAATGAGCTTTAGTAAAACACAAGCCAGTAGCTCACACTGAAAGATGGTGCAGGAGTATCTCCTACAGATTTCTCTCTCAAGGAGATCAAAAATGCTTTTCAGTCTGGGATGTACCAATATTTTTAGCACCTGTTTGTGTGTCCTGACTTGAAAGCTTGTGTGCAGCTGGGGATGGATTAGGGGATGCGAGATCACAGATCTGCTGGCCAGAGTTAATGGGATAAATGCAGATAATCTCGTTAGATGAATGCATGAACTTGAAAAATTAATCTTTGGAGTTCAGGCATTTCTAGACACTGGCAAAAGCAGCAGCTACTTCATGTACAGAGCTCCACCAACATCAAAACCAGCCTTTACCAGCTGAGCAGCACTCAGGTGGTCAGTGGTGACTACCAATGGTAGATAATAAAACTTTAACCCCTGTGACTCTACACTGTCTCTTCCTTTCTGTTCATGCATGTGTGGAAGACTTTGGTTTTTATTATTCTTGGCCTGCAGTCAGTCCATATTATTCATGAAAATGGTGCTCCTAAATAATTCCCTTTCTTTTATTTCTAGGCTTTATTTCACTGAGGCATGTAATATTAGTATTACTATGTAATATTTTCATATTATTATCCTCATTTGTAGCTAAATCACTGCTTCAGATAGTTAAATACAGTTTGTATACATCTTTGACTTGACAGGAATTGCAAGGAGGCAAACACTGTAAATTTTTCATTACTTTTCCTAATTGGAAATATGCTGCATTACTTTGAGTATAGGATATTCTGTCACAAAGTAATCCCTTACAAGAGCACATCTCTCATCTCTCTCCCCTCTCTCCAAGCTCTCTCATCCTTTCAGTTCCACTATTAAAATCCATAGGTTGTCAAAGCTGTCTCTTGCAAAGTGCTTTGTCTTCCAGGTGGTTTTTGACCAAAAATGCTGACAGCTCCAGAAAATTAGTTCATATTAAACAGGTAAGTGGGGCTTTCTCTGAGGAGCTCTGCCTCAGCATTTACCAGGCACACACACACAATTTAGAGTATCTGCTGCAGTGCAAAAACTGTTGGCTATATTTGTGAGGAAAAATATTTGTGAGGAATACCAACAAGCTGGGTGCCACAAAAGGCTGAGAGAGCTCAGAACATCACTTCTCTTTATGTTTTACCAATCTTTGCAGAGGAAAATATATTTTTTTTCTAATAAAGAAGGAAAGAATATACTGTAATATTAGAAAGGCTGATCTGAACATAGTGTTTTTGCTAGATAAAAGAATGATCATTTATTAATACTGCTGGTTGTTGCAGGGTAACTTATTTTGGGGTTTGGACTGGAATAAGTTACATTGCAATGTATATGGGGCCAAATCAATCAGAAGAATGCAATTGTGATGAGATTTGCTGCTGTAAACAATAGCAACAGCACAAGCTGCAAGTCTCAAAATTCTCATTTTCCTTCAGCAGTCACTTATTAAAATTATTATTTATGTTGATATTAATTTGGAGTTTTCTGGCATGTGATGAGTAAAAATTAAGGAACCATAAGGTTTGAGAGGTCGGATCCTGCCCCCTTCCCCTGGCACCTCACTGAATGTGGAGTGAGCATTCCAGTGGCACAGGAAATCACAGGCACAGGAGTTTTTAGAAAAAAAAAAAAATCAGGCTCCTCCTGAGCTGCTGAGGGTGCATGGAGAGGGTGGGGAGGAAATCCCTGGGTTTATGTTAGTGTTTGATAATGTTCTCCCATTGCTGCTCCAGGTAAAGCAGGTGATGACCCTCCAGGTAACTCTCTGTTCCTGAGGTGATGGCACAATCTTGTTTAAACATGTGCTCCTCTGAGGAGAGTCTTAAAATCAGTTTTTAAGTTTGTGAAGGCTTTGGGGAAACTGGGAATCTGTGGCCTTCCTCCTGCTTGTAAAATCACAGACTGGCTATTCATCTCTTTTTTGTACTAAATCTGGTGAGATTTCATTGTTTCCATGAATATCAAGCATTGCCTTATGGAGCAGCCTGGGAGCTGCCTGCCTGCTGTGTCAGGGAGCTCTTGCAGTTTATTCTCCTTGGTGACTCGGAGAACAAACCTAATTCTGCTTTTCTGCTTTTTTTTTTTTTCTTTTTAATACCCCTTCTTTAAACAGCAGTCCACTGCAAAGATACAGATCTCCTAAGCCTCTTGGTCTGCTTTTTCCTTTGATTTTGCAAGAATAGAAAAATGACACAAAAAAAAAAAAAAAAAAAAAGAGAACTGTTAATTGTTTTGCACAGGTCAGTTTTGTTGTACAATATTTTACAAAGAGTTGCATTGGTATAAGGTGTGTTACCTCACCTAAGGTGAACGAGACATGGAATTGGGAGTTTGGAATTGATTTTAATATAGCCATTGCTGGCATGCTGCCACTAATGCCTCACAGCTCAGTGAGGCGACCACAGTGTGCCTCATAATTGGAGGTCAGACTGCACCAGAGCTGGCCTCCCTTGGTCAGTGTAATTAAGTGAGCAGGAAGGGTTTGCACAGGGCCTCTGAAGCTGTGTTTTCCTCAGAGCCATTCCCGTGGCCAGCTGGGAAGAAGAATCCCTTGGATCCACAATGTGCGGGTGAGTAGGTAGCCTCAAAGAGAGAAGGTTCAAATTCCTTGGCACTGCAGCCTGTCTGGCAGGGCTGAAAATGTGATTTCAAAAGAGCTGTTTGACCAGGGAGCTGGCTGTGCCACCCCCACCATTCCAGCACACAGGGAGCATGGGCAGGGATGGAATCAGCTTGGACTGAAGCATTTCCCATTCCTGTTCAGCGCAGCCTTTTCTTGTGGATTCTTTCTTCGAGTCACTTTCTCCTCTGTGATTCATCATTTTGTCTTTAGATTTTGTACTGGAGCCAGATCATAGGCAATCCAGAATGTTGAGCTGTGCCCAGCTATTCATGTAGTTCCAGCTGCTGTTACTTAAAAAAATGACACAAATGTACAAACTCCGGATTTTACCATTAGTTAGTTTCTTTCTGTGGTTTTGGTCTTCCTACTTAGGAGTGTCCTTGGTTTCTTCTGTTGGTTTCCATCAAGATCTGGTGGAAATCTTTTCTTGATCATTAATTTCTCCATAGCTCTGATTTACATTTCACTTCACTGTTCAGTTTCATCTCGTCCCATCTTCCCTACGCATCCTTAGAAGATCCCAAATCCATATTAAATCTGAAGGCATTGCTCATTCATCTCATTTTTGAACTGCTGTCACAAACACATAATTTGCCATTATCTATCAAACTAGAATCATCATTATTTCCTGTTGTGTCCTTTGTTTCTACTTTTGACACAAACCCAGATTAGTAATAATGACTCCAAACCAGTGGTCACCCAACTGTCTCCTATTGAAAAGCAAGAATCTCCAGATCATACAAAAGAAACCCACAGTAAGGTCTGCACGCTGTATTAATTTAATTTCTTCTTGCTTATCACACTTTTTCACAGAACCACTTTTTATCTTTGGCATCTGGGCCACAGCTATTTACTTGAGTTCAGGGAAATATTTACTTGTCAGAGAATTAAAGGGGTTAAGCCAGCGGGAATATTTCCCAGATAAGGAATTCAGATATCAGCCCTAAGCTAGGAAGGCAAAAGCCTCTTGAGACTCTGTTTTCTCACCTCCTGTCCATTTAATTTGTTATTCCCATGCTTTCACGTACTTGATGGCTGCTTGACAATTTTATTGTGTGTTGTACAGTCCCTCAGTGATCACACCTCCCTCTCCCTGGCTCCCTCTCCGTGGTCACACAGCTCACATCCAATACTCATCTCCACCACCCAGGGTTCTATTGTCCCCTTGGTGTGGCTGTGCAAGTCCCACTGCTGTCAGCAGGAATTACATGTGTGCATCAAGGAGGGGAAAATCCCTCGTGTGCGCTGCTCTCCTCGTTATCCTGGCACAGTCAGCTCTGGAGATGGCTCATCTATGAGCCTTTTATTCTCTTGGGTGTTGTGGCTACAGCAAGTTGCCTCCCAGGATCAGCAGTTTTGCTCTTGAGGTGTTTAGCAAGTTGATTTACTGTGCATGTGTACACACTTAAGTGTCCTCATCCCGTCAACCCCACATCTTACAGCATCCCTGTGTAAGATGGTGGAGCTTCCCATTTCCTTTTTGTGCCACAACACCAATTCCTAACCAGTCTCCCAGCAGGCTCCAAGTGCAGCAAACCCTCCCAAATAACATATGTTCAGGCCCTGCCATCTGAAAGTTTGGGGAAAATTCAGAAGGTACAAAAATCTAAATGGCATATCTTAAATTTTCCTTAAAAATCCAAAGGAAGACATTTTATAAGCACTTCATGTGAGGTGCTGCTAAAGAAGGAGGTAGTTCAAATAATAGCTAATCAGTTAAAAAAACTGTAATTCCTTCCAAAATTAATTGGAGTGTCAACAGTTGAAGGAAAATGGTAGAGTGAAAGCAACCACACACATGAACCAGAGATTTCCACTGCCTGAGCATGGGTCTGGATTCTCCTCTGCTCCTCCTGGAAACACCTCAGTTTGGGAGGCACCTGCTGTTTCACACCGGCCACTGTTCCTGAAAACACAACTGAGAATTCAACTCCATTTGCAGCCTCATTCCTTGAGCACACAGTTTGTTACCACAGCTTAGAAAAGCGGGATGGCAAACTAGTTTGGGAAAAAAATCAATTTGCCATCAGATTAGAAATCAACTGTAAACATGTTGAAGAATTCTTTTTTTTTTTTTTTTCACTACTGCTCTGCCTTTTCTTCACAATCTGTTGTGGTGTCAGACTTATTTTGATAATACTTGTAGAACTTGTCATATTAACAAAGTTATCAAGCAGAGCAAGCACTTGCACAGCAACAGCTGTAGTCCAGCAAAAGTCAAAATAACTGGCCATGGTATTCGAAAAAGAATGTCCACATTGTGGTTCCCCAAATCCAAAATATACTCAGTACTCTCCAGGGTACTTGTAGTTCTATTTAAGTAGAAACTGCCCTTAAACCTGGAACAATCTACTCCAAACTTTGAAACTGAGAATAAAGATAAAAGGAAAAAAAATCGGATTTTTAAAATATATATTAGGATTTATTTTTGCTGTTGATAGTGTCACTCAGCTATTTCTGCCTCTGTGGAAGTAGTTCATAAAAAAGGGTCCACATTAAAACCAATACAATGATGGCATTTATTTAATGTTATATAACAAATTCAGAAATACTTGTTTAAAAACAAAATAAACCCCATAATCCACTAAGACTGTAAATTGGTGGGGTTGGAACAATCTTTTCATTATTCTTGTCCACAGAGCTCAATACAATGAGGCCTCAGTTCTTTGCTAACGTCTCTAGGTGTTAACACAATGCTATTAAATCTACTCAATGGCCAAAGATGCAGCCAGTGGATTTATGTGTCCCATTCCTTGGGAGACGTGCAAATCCCACAGAATGGTTTAATGGCCGGATTTTTCAGCTGCAATGTCTGATTTTGCACGTACATCAGGTAATATGCATCTATTTATGCAAATTGCTGCCGGATTTATAAGCACAAACCACTCGTGCCTGGGAATTCCTATTTGTGGCCTTGAGCTGGAGAAGGAAAGGACGGGATTTGGGAGCCAGGGCCCTGCTGTAGGAAAAGAGCAGGAGCCACACTCTGCTGGAAACCACTGCTTTCAGTTTTCTGTGAAACTGACTCAAGTTTCACTCTCTGACCCTGTGTTGATCTGCCTTTATTTTTACACCAGAAATTTGCTAGTTTAGTGGAGTTAGTTTCCTCTGCTGCTGATGTGGATGTGGATTAGGCCTGACAAGCCTATTTTCCTCTAAAGGAAGCAGGGCCAGGCTCAGGCTGGTTCACAGATACAGCTGAGGAGGCAATCCTGGCACTACCCATTTCTCTACCCTATCCTGAGTTTTTCATCTCCGGATAGATCAGTTTTTCCCTCCCCAGTATGTAATTTTTTGTAGATTTGCTACTACTCCCTCACGCCTCGTTTCTTTCCCTCACAGCCTGGGCTCTGCTCTCCCCACATGATACACTCATGGACGTAGATATTTTCCTGTGAATATTATTTTTCCTCACGGGATACTCTTGGTTTTCACCTGGCCATGTTAGTTTTTTGCCCACTGAGCACATCTTTCTAGAGCTGTGTTAATTTTCCCCTGGCTATGCTGCTTGTTCCCTTGTGGGCACACATAAAGAGGGCTAGAGGAAAAGACCTTAGGTTGAGACAGGGGAGATTGACATATGTGGGAAAAAAATTCACTTTTCTGGTCAGGCATTGGAATGGGTTGCCCAGGAGGAATCGCCAGCTCTGGAGGTGTTTCAGAGCTGTCTGGATCTGGAGCTGGGTGATGGTTTGGTGACAGTGGCACTGCTGGGTTGGTGGTTGGACATGATGGTCAGGGAATCACCGAACCTGAGCTGGAAGGGACAGAGATCTTCAAACCCAACCCTTCAGTGAATGGCAGTGATCAAACCACAGCCTCGGCATCATCAGCAGCGTGCTCTGTGATGTGAACCCACGATCTCCCTGCATGCGCCGGCTGGTTTGCGCTTCCTTCCCTGGACCACATCAGCTTTTCGCGACAATTTGGATGCGTAAGTTTCTTTTCCGGACAGACGAGGCTCCCGCGGATCGCGGAGCTCGTCAGGGCGCTAAGAGAGGAAGCGGCAGCGCCGCCGAACCCCTTTCCCCCTCCATCATCTTCACCCCCATCATCATCACCTTCATCCCCGCTCCCCCCGCGGCGGGGCGGCGCCTGTCGCTTTAAGCGGCGCGTGCCCGCGCGCGCGGGGCGGGGCGCGGCGGCGGCGCGCGGCGGGCGCTTCACCTGCAGCCCGGAGCGGCCGCGGGACCCGGCCGGCTCCGCTCCGCTCCGCTC
>WBNP01002662.1:458617-480049 GCA_013401095.1 Passerina amoena | reverse complement strand
CCCGCTGCAGCCTCTAACTTTTATTTTTACAAGCCTATAAACCCAACCGTGCGGGCCCGGTGGTGATGCTCTGAAAGTTTGGGATTTTTCGGGTTTTATTCCCACGGCGCCTGAAATTGAAGGGTTTCTGTAGAACATCAACAAGCGCCTGAACGCGTGGCTGCAGTGTTACCGAGCGAGCCGGGCGGCTGCTGGCTTTCGGGCTGGGCTGGCTGCGGGAACAAGAGCCGCTTATTTTTCTGCCTCAATCCCCCGGTGCCAAGTGGAATCCGTGAGGATGTCCCGAGCCTCGTGGAGGCTGGTGGGTGCCCAGGAATAGCCCCGATGCGCTCTCGTCTAGCGAGCACCGCTCTGATAACGGGGCGATTTCAGATTGGAAGCCCGCTATCCTCGGTGAGACCCTTTGAAATGTTTCCTAATGGCAACATCTTGCCAGCCGCGATCAGAGTCCAACAGAGCCGCCGCTTCCTTGCGCTTCCCATGCAGTAGCTGGCATCCGTCTCCCGAGCGTGATTTTAAGCCGAGTACATTGGCTTGTGTTCTGCTTACTAAGCTCATCCGAAAGGACCCTTCCTTCTCTCCTGTTGGTTTCCGTGTCTCTGGTGCAGCGCAGTCGGGGTGCGGGAGTGTCTGGGGCTGCGGGGGTTGCGGTGCTCCCCGGGGGAGGCAGGTGCCCGCCCGGAGTTGCACTTTGCGGGGAGGCGCCGCTCCCGCTCCCCCGGCTGCAGCCGGCGCTGCCGGCTCTGGAGGCGGCGGAGGTGCCGGCAGCATCGCTAAGCGATGCTCTGGCTGGCTCTGCCGACAGCCCGGGCGCGTTAGAAATCCCCTGCCACCAGCACTTGTTAGTGCGTAAATCACCTGGCACTCTGCACGCATAAATCACGGGCTTGTGTGCTGTCAGCGAGTTCCTGTGGAGCTGGGGTCTGGGACCTTCCCTGCCGGGGAATCCCAAGGAGCCCGGGCTGATGGGACTGCACTGCCCCGTCCCTGTGGCGGGGGCTGGATCCTCTGCTCAGTCCAAAGTTGCAGCTGAGTGTTTCGTTGGCTGCGTCCCTCTGGGTGCTGGCACGTTGTGCGCGATTCTGTGCATTATCAGGTTTTTAATTATCAGTGGGAATCCCTCCATTCCTTCCCACTGCCGGGGCAAGAGCAGAGCCTGGAGGGTCCCAGAGGCTGCAGCAGGCAGAGACTGGGATCCTGCTGCAAGGGTGAAGGGGAAGGAAGGGTTTCCTCACCTGGTCGCAGGCTCCTGTGTTTCTCCCCCTTTCCATGCTGGGGTCTGCCCAGTTTCTCAGTAGCAGACCTCGGTGGTTTGGATGTTGCAACATCAGGCCTTTGCGTGTCTCCAGTGCGAGCACAGCGCCTTGATGAATTGCTGCTCTTTGTTTCCTCCCCTCTTCTGACAGTGCCCAGTATTCCAGCCTTCCTACAAACAATGCTCTCTTGTAGTCAGGCAACTATTGCTGGCCCATTTTATTTTTTGCAGCTACAGTATGGATCCACTCCAACAGATAGGCACTCTAACACAAGCAACTTCTACTTGCACACTGCTTTACTGTTCAGGTTTGCTCATGCCTGAACACTTCATCACTGGGTGCAAAATGTTTTCCCAAATGACAGAAGTCATGGTGTGCATTTTCCTTGTTTTGTTTTTGCAGGCACACAATGGGGATCTTACAGTTAGACCCACATGCAAGCCTGGCTTCTCAGAACAAGACTACACAGCATTCATCTCCCAGAATATCATGGAAGGGCAGAAGTTACTCAAAGGTAAGTGGAATAAAAAGCTTAATAGCTTCTGCAATAACTGTATTTTCAAGAGGTGAAAGGAGGCTTAGAGATGCTGGTTTCGATGGTGAAATTGTCTGCAGAATTATGTTTGTAGGAGGATGAAACACTAAGTGGTTTACCTGAGCACAGTTTTGAATACAGATGAATCATTCCAAGTCCGCTGCTGTCTGCTTCAGGTGGATTGTTTGTTACACCATACGAGGTCATCACTTCACTCTTGAGTCTCCCACTCCCACCCTGTCTGAAGGAACTCTGCATCTGATATTTTAGAAAGTATTTTTATGTATGAAATTCAAAGATCCCTAAATTATCTCTGCTTTGAAATGGATGATAAAGCAGACGTTGTTGTTGGAAATGTGGTAAACAAGCCTACAGACATTCTGTTCACAAATGTGGCATTCATTTTCATTACTGCCCCACTGACAACATGAAAACACAGGCAAAAAGAAACTACCAATTAGCTTTATAGTAATTGCAGGATTATAACCACTTTTGTGCTTGTAAACTCTAAGATGTCTTCATAATCCAAATAACAGTAGATTATCCTGTGTATTGCTCTGTCTCCTTTTCAAGTTAAAAATAATTAAACTTTATATTTGCATGGCTCAGAAAAATACTTTATTCCAAGAGAATTTTTGAAGATCAGAATGCCACAGCAGCCCAGGAAGTTGGGGAGCACGTCAGGACTTGGTGCTCTACTCAAGGCTTTATAACTGTATTTTGCAGTGTTTTCCTGAGCACATTTTGCTTGCATGCATGTCTCTGTGCCAGAAAGCTGGGATTTCTGTCTTCCTCCAGACCAAACACCTGCTCTGTTACTTTGATTTTTCTCAGAAGAGAGGGAGGGTTGTCAGTGTTCTCTCTGGCTTCAGCAGAATCCAGGACTGGACATTTTTGCTCTGCATGAGCTGGCAATCACTTTTGTTTCTGTGCCCAGTTGTCTTAGTGTTGCTGTTCAGGAATTCTCTTGACTGGCCTGGCATTAATTAGTAGACCTTGGGGAGTTTATTTTTAGTTTGAAGGGTAACCAATGAGGGAATTGGGATGGACAAGCTCATGGTTATGCAACCCTAAAGAGACCAAATACCAATAGTTTACACACTTTGTAGCAATTTTTCTCAAATGTGAAGGCAGCTTTACAGGTCAGTCTGGAAACTGGGTAGATTTCATGCTCTTTTAGCTTTGCAAATTATTTGATAAAAAATGTTCTCTGAGTACTGTAGAAAGCTATGTCATAAATATATTTGCTCAGAAGAGTGGTTTTTTGCAGTTTAGTGCTTGATAAATGGTGCTGTGTTTGTGGAGGTGGACAACAGGAATGGAGCAGAAGGGTCTGCTCAGAGGCATTAGGTGGCTGTGACTTTCAAAACAGCACAGTGGCTGTCATTTCATTTCTGGTTTAACTGATAATTTTAAAATACGAAATTATATTTACATAGGCTGTCAAGTTGATTTGAATGAAAATATATTTCTATTTGATTTTATCCTTTAGGGACCAGTTGTAGTTTTACATTAGTCATGGCAACCCTGCCTCTGATTTAGGGCTGAACTCACTCTGGGGACATTATGTATCCATGCCCCACTTGAAAGATTCATGTCCTGATAACGTTGTCACAGGTTCCATGATTTAAAGGCATTTTCTCAACAAAAGAAGGAAGAAAAAAAGTGCAAGTGCTGTGTTTGCTAATAAGTAAACTATCATCTTTGCACCTATTAATCTACAGTCAAATACATGCTGTTGTTTATCATAGAAAGCAAATATATCTAATTAATTTATACAATAATGGGCAAGAAAATTCTTCTTCATGCTTGTGTTGTTCTTTATATATACTCTAGCATGTAAAATTGGTAGTTTTCCAGTTTAGGTTTAATTTTACTTCCTAGCACTTGATGTGTCTGAAGCATAAAATGTTTATCTCTTTCTTCCATCTGGGTGAAGTATTGTACAATAGTTCAGACCAAAAATGGGTTCAGATTGCTTACATTATCATGTTTGATAGATTGACATATGTACTATTTCACACCATCTTACCACGCAAAGCTCTGCTGCCAGCAGCTACCACCATCTTATTCATCAGCATTCAGTAATTCATCTGCAGGCCAAATGGGACTGTTTGCCTGAATTAAAGAAAAAAAAAAAAAAAAAAGAAAGAAAGTAGGCAGAAATTCACCTGTCAGTGCTTTCCTGGAATCTGGGGGTTGGAAAAAGCGTGTCTGCAGCTTGGGTGGCTCTCGGGGGATTTCACAGCGTGAACGTGGGGTTTTTATGGATAATGTTCACCTTGTCCTTAGGAAGGAGAGGTGGGCAGTCCTGGGACAGTTTATCCCTGAAGGTTTGTCCATCACAAATCAGGCAGCATGCAGCCCTCAGCATGGTGGTGAAATTCCTCCACACCATGCAGAAATTAGGATGTTCGTGTTTCTGTGTAGAAATAAATAAACCGAGCATTTCCCTTTTAAGCTTTGCAAGATCCAGCTCTCAGATGTATGCACTGTTATGAATGCATCAAAATGAAAGTGTTTGTAGTATTCTAGGTTTGAATCAAGTTAAACAGATAATCACTGCTTATAATTGGTTTATTCCAATGGAAATAGCTTAGCCTTAATTTGACAACAAGAGCTTTTACAGAGTCATTGTTTTATTATAAGTATGCCGTAAGCTATTAGCTACTACTTTGTGGTTCATCTTATTTGCCTGAGTCAGCTCTCTAACATGCTCAAAACATACAGATTCTAGCAGGAGCTATTTGTTACACAGTAATTAACTTGTTTATGATAAATGGATGGGAGAAATGTCACGGCATTTTGTTTTATGTATAAATGAAAAGCATCTGCATTCTAAAAATTTCATGTTAATTAGACTTAAAATAGTTTTCCCCAGTAGTGCCACAAATACCACACGCTGCACATCACTGCCAACACTGTGGCCTGATGATGGGGTGGTAGCTGAGGTGATTTGTGGAGCCAGTGCCTTCCTCAGAAATGCCATCACTGCATGTCTTAATGAAAGCTACTGGGGTGTAATCCGTTATACTTTTTTGTCTTTGTTTTTGTTTGCAGGATAATAAACTTAGTCTTGATCATTGATGCATGATAATGTTTAAGATAGCTTTGTTAAGTATTTTCTTCTTTAGCCTAAGGGAAAGATCTCCATGTCTGCAGTATGGCAGAGGACGATTGTGGCACGGGGATCTTTTCCTCTTTGTTAATTATTCATGTTAACTTAACGTGGTGAGAGCATTGGTCCTGAGGGGTGGGGAGCAGGGCCATGGGGGGCTGCACTGAAGCAGTTCAGCAGTGTCCCAGGGGATCTGATTCCTGATGTGAACTCAGTGTTTGGGAGCGATGAAGACCAGCGGCCTCTGGGGGAACGAGGGAGAGAAGGATGCTGGAAGTGGTGAGCAATGTGATACTCTTGCTATTGGCTTTATGCCCTTTTGGATTTTTTGTAGTGTTTTTTAAGATTATGATTAATAAGAAAAGATGTTTTTCAGAATTAGAAGTTGAGGTTTAATTGGCACGCCGTGAGCCTGTGGTGGCTGGGAGTGGGTGGGATGACATCAGGGTGTTGAATGCATTATTCCTCCAGTGCGGCCCCACCATGGCTCCAGCACCTCTCAAACACACCTAAACAAAACAACTCACAGCAGACAACACGAGCAGATGAGAGGCAGAGCCACTTTGTTGTGTTTTCTGTGCATCCCTTGGCGTGCAGTGGTCCATGTTTCTGTGCCCAGTCTGAGCAGTGCCTGTGCTGATGGAGCAGGGGAACTTCTCTTGTGTGGGCAGCCACGTTTGGGGACAAGTGTGTGGCAGCACGCTTTATTTTCATATGAGGAGATGAATAAACTCTGCCAGCATGTTCTGCTCTAAGCAAATGTATGAAACCAAAGTTAGCCAAGCTCATGCAAATGCATAAAAATGTAATTGCTTCTATTCTAGGATTTTTTACTAGCATGATTTTTGGTTAAAAAAAAATACATAAAAGCTTTATTGGAATACCACTTTTTTCTTTTTTTTTTTAAGAAGAATTCACTATAGAGATAATCTCTTGTAAGTTTTTGAGAGATAGGATGTTCTTCATGGTCAGAAGCTTTTTGTTCTCACCACTGAGATTTTAAAACCTCCATCCTTTTTAGCCCTCACCACATCCAGTATTAAAACTTAGGAAGGCTGTGAATGCTGTTTAGAGGATATTGACTGCATAGACCAAAAAACCCCAGCATCCACAGTCTCCCTGGGATGGTGGAGAATACTGTAGATGGTGCAGGCTTCCCACTTTTCCTGGGTTCAGCGTCCAGCAAATACCCAGTGCCCATCTGCTGTCAGTTTTGGCAGGAGCTTGGTTCCCACAGGCTCTGAAGGGTGTGTGGGTGTCTGAGGCTGCCCTGCCCACAGTCATGTCCAGGTGCCCTCTGGTGTGTCCTAAGGGTGCTTTTGGGAGGGGAAGAGCCTGTGCAATGCTGGGTTTGTTCTGGTGTTTGGTGATTTTGTTGAGCATCTCTTAGGGTTGCTTGGTGCTTGCAGCAGCTCTGCTGCAGCCTCCTAGAATAGCCAGTGCCTTCTCCAAGCTGCTTAGAGCTGAAAAAAGCAGAGAGGCTTTTCCATTCGTGTTTTCATTATTTTCTGGTCTGTGATTCTGCATGAAAAGCAGTTATTACAGTTATTGTACACATAATTAGCTTCACAGTTCCCTAATAACATCTGAAAGTAGGAGAGCGGCCACTGGAGCCCAGAACTCACCCTCACCTTTCTTCACTCCTTTCTTGGTGCAGAGGGAGGCAGGCAGGCATCAGCTCTCTGTGTTCAGCTTGCACAAGCTCCAGTGGAGCTGCCTCTCAGAAAGCACTTCTCACATTCTGCAGGACAACTTCTTCTAAAAGCAGTTTCTCCTGATGGGCTCGTTGCAAATCAAAACCATCATTTCCATCATGAGTTCCAGGGGAGACCCCAGAAAGAGCTGCTGCAGAGCAGGGAACTGCTGATGCCCATGTATTTTTAATGTTGTTCTTCAGATCTAACTTCTGACACAAAAATGATGTTTAAGATGACATTTTTATCTAAATAAAATTGCAGTTAATGAGACTGGAGTAGTCAATAACACTCTGTAGAGTTAATCCCCTTACACTGTTTAATAACTGTATATATTGCTTTCTAGTTCAGAGCTTTGAACCAAATTCCTCAAACCCAAGCAAAATTACATTTTTCTGCATTCTGGGGAGTTAACTGATTTTTATCTCAATAAATCTGCTTCTTCAACAACAGACTTGAAGCTTCTCTGTTTTTTCAGGGATTTGTCTGTTAGAGAATTGTGCTGCTTCAAATTAGGCATTCTAGATTGGTATTAAGGAAGAAGATGAAACAACAATTTCTGTTGAATAATTTATTCATTTCTTTATTTATGCTTAGGCTTTTAGGAAATAAGCTGTGTCTGGAACAGTATCAATTAGTTATTTATTGTGAAATACCTGTTGTTTTGAACGCTAAGCTGATCATTTTAGGGCTTTTAAGGTTGGAAAATGTTAATTTTAAAGTCAGTTCTTTGTACAGGAATTGACTGTCACTGACAGAGCTCATGAGCTCTGATCTCACAGAGCAGATGCTAAAAGCATTCTGGAAATTACGGTTTCGCATGTGGCAATTGAAACTTATTTATTCTAGCAGTGAAATATTTTCTTGCCTAATTTTCATTGACCTAATGCCAGTTCTCATTGCCTAATTTCATTGATATTTATGTGCAGGCCTCCTTCTGCCTTAATTTCTACCCTGGAAATGAATCTCGTGTTTTTTTAGATGGAATTTATTTCATTGCAAACTCAAGCTGGGGAAGTACTTGGTTCCACAGCAGCACGGGCCATGTGCACAGCTCATAGAATATTTTAGCAATATAGATAATACTTAAAAGTCTTATTTGAAGGGCAAGAAGAGATTAAAACTACAGAGGATAGGATTTCATTGGAAATCTGCTGCTTAATGTTTCTCATAGAATGAATTTGAGTAACATAGGGAAAGATGGGAGTTTGTTTGATTTGAGGTTACTGGAATATTCAGAATTAAGGCCATCGCTGTATCAAGTAGAATTTTTGATTTTCAGGCAAATGGAAGTAGTAAGAACTAAGACCAGGCAGTGGTGTTTGAAAAGCAAAGACCAGTCCTTGGCAGCTTGGGGTGGTTGTCAGGGGGCTGGGATGAGCTGTGACTGATTCCAGGCAGGTTTCCCCAGATCCTGGTGTGGAGCCCTGCAGGAGGAACCTCTGCAGGCTCGATGGAATTGATCTGTATCCCTTTTTCTGTATGTAAACCTTTTGTGCCCTAGCCAAAGATTCTGGAGAGGATTTGGCTTCACATTGCATTTTCCTTTTGGTGCCTACATGACCCCCAGCGTTGTTTCTCCATGGAAAACCCAGAAGTGTCCTTGGCCAGCCCTGCCACGGCAGGGTTTTCTTACTGCTCAGGATGCCATGATATAGTTTAGATACTTCATTTTAATATTTATTTATTAGTATTTCTGAAATGAGTGCTGGGATTGTTTAGCCTGGAGAAGACTTTGTAATTTTATATAAACTCCTTGTGAGATGTGGTGCACAGAGAAAGGGCAGAACAAAATGAGTGCTAACACTGAAATGCAGGACACTGCACTTAAATGTGGGACGAAACTTTCAGCCTGAGGGTTGTCAGACACTGGAGGAGGTTTCTCAGAGGTGCCATGAGGTCTCTGTTCTTGGAGATACCTGGAACCCACCTGGATCTGGTCCTGGAGCCTGCTCTGGCCATGCCTGAGCAGCTCTGCAGCCTCCACTGGGCTCTGACCCTGGGAGACTCTGCAGGTGAACAGATGAAAAGACAGAGGGATGAACTGAGCTTTTCTTCAAATACAAATCTTACAGCTTTAAATAAAAACATTGCAGCAGCCTGCAAAATGCGATCTTTACTGGGAAATTGTGTTTCTTTAATTTCTTGGAAGCACAACCTCTAAAGAGGGAATAATTGAAACACCAGGGACCAGCATTCAGCTGTTTGCTTCCATTAATGTCCAGGCTTAACCTAGGCATAGTTTGTCTCCTGGCATAAGAAAATGTAACACTTACATTGAAAAAGCACTCAGTTTCATCTTTATTTTTAGTAGAATGAAAGAGAACATGTGGAGCTACTGTTTAACCCAAAATATTTATCTTATAAGCAGCTACTTCGCTCCCTTCAGGAGGATGTTTGTTTCCTAAGCGAGTTTTCTGCAACATGAAAAATGCTTGGGCCGAACAAGATCTCTTTTTGCCACAGGCTTGCGATTTCTCTTGTTTATGTTCATTATCCCTAATTTATTTATTAATTTTGGATTGCAGTTGCACAGAAGGAGTGTGAAGTGGCAAATGCTCTGGCATATGGGCTGCACTGTCACTGGGAGCACTCAGCCACCCCGTGCCTCGTGACCCCAGGCTGCAGCATCCACATTCCCCTTTCCGAATCCCTTCCAATACAAATTTATATTTTTTTTTTTTTTTGCCATGCCCTCAGTACTCTGGTGCCAGTGTTCTGTAGCAGAGAGCCGGTGGCACTAACTCAGGGCTGTGCTGGTTGTGCTGCTCATCAGCTGCAGCCCATTAACACCAGCCTGGTAATGGCAGCCACTGTGTGCAACCCACAGTGGGGGTGTTGGAAGCTCCTCCAAGCACCCTGAAGATATGTATGGGCCACCCATGGAGGAGGAAAAAGTAAAATAGATGCCCTTTCTGCTTTGAAATGAGCCAGTCTGTTTTCATTGATACCCAGAAGCACTGCAGTCATTAAAGGCTATTACTGTGCCTATTATAAATCACAATTTCCTAGCAGTTCAGAGGTTAGTCACAAATTTTGTTACAATGAGTTTGTCTCATAGTAATTCCAATCCTTATTAAACGAAATTGTCTTTAAAATAATTATGAATGTAGCAATTATCCAAAGATAAATAGTCAAGATTACAAGAATTGTTCTATACAGAGCTATGTATCAACTCCCTCTGTCAGTTCATGTCTAGAGAATCATAAAAGGCAGGTCAGTGAAACAAATGTCTGTAATTTCACCATGTAGCAAGAAAAGCATGTTGGAATTATTGGTATATGAAAGAAAAACATGCAAGCTTGGTAAGATGGTGGAAAATAAGAAGTTACTCCAGGTGATAAAGTGCAAGTCAGGACTAGTTTAAAGTATGAAATGTAATAACCTGATGTTCCTGGTGTAGTCAGTGGGGATCTTTGTATAAATGCCACCAAGAGCTGTTTGTGGTGTCACCTGGACCTGTGTGTTGGTGTTTCCTGGGCTCAGAACTGGACTGGAGGAGCTCAGGAGGATTTCTGGTGCACACTCCTTCCCCAGGGCACCAGCAGCTCCTTTGTAACAGCTTTGTCCCTGATGTGGGCTTGAAGATCCATGGCTGGGGACCAAAGCCAATATATTGCTTTGCTTCCCTTTCCTTCCTCTGAGTTTAAGTGGAGCTCTCTTGATGCGATTTAACCCTGTTTGTATTTGTTATGGACACATAGAACAGTTGCTGATTTTTTTATTTTTTGCTTCTCCCAACACGTGAATTTATTTTTTTTTCAGGTTCTCTAGGCTGAACCTCTCATTTGTTGCCTTTTGTGTGTTGTGCTTGGCTCCCTCCTCTGCGCCCTTGTCTTTGTTACTAACACGATACTCCAGGTTGATGTGATGCTGCCAGCCAAGTCTCACAGTGCTGAACAGACAGGGAATATTACTCTGCCTGCTTTGCAGGCAACACTCCACTTGATTTATCTAATGTGATGATTGCTTTTTTTCTTAGCAGTATGATACTGTTGACTCATGTTCAGCTTGTGATCCAGTATAACCTCCCACATCGTTTTTTTGATGAACTGCTACCTACCCAGTAATTTTCTATATGTGTAGTTGATTAATCCTGCTGAATCGTGTTACCTTGCTCCTCTTCTCTTGAATTACATCTTGTTTTTGTTGTATCATCAGCCTTTTCCAACTGGTTGGGATTGTTTTGAATTCTGATCTTGACATCCAACAGAGTTGCAGTTGCATCCTGCTTGTGGATGGTTTGCAGATGTAACCAGCATATGCTGCATTCCTTTATCTGTTCTGTTAATAGAGGATTGAACAAACCCAGTTCAAAACAGGCTGTGGCAGAGCCCATGTGATAGAGCCTTCTGCTCTGACCATGCACCATCAGAACATGCTCTGGGGAGTTGTTTCAGTAACTAAAATTGGAATGGTGGCTTGGTCAACAGAGCCTTTAATGTCTTGATGTTGTCTGTTGGGATCTGTGGGAACACAATTCCAAATGCCCTCAGTTGTCAGTACTTTTCCTGACTTTTATGAGAATTACAAACATTGGGACCTTTGAATTTTCACCATCCAGAGACATTCCAAGTTAAAGCCTAGGCTAGGTTCATGCAATTTCAGCAAAATGCTGTTGCTGTTGGAATGTCCAGGCTGCAGGACAAAATGTTCACCTTGGCTCTCCTCAGGATGCTGGAGGTCTGCTCCTTAAAAGCCATTTTCATTGACAGAGCTGTTACTAATCCCAGGGTGAGCTGGAAGAGCAGGATTAAATGAACCAAAAGCAGGGTTGTACCTGAATGTGGAATATGCACTCTGGTGTAATCTGTTTCCACTGATGGCTGGGGATTTCCACTTTGCTGTGTTCCCATTTCCCAGCCCATCGTGGAAGGTGAGGAAAGCAAGGTGTTCACCCTGCACAGACCAGCTGGGTGTTGCACTGCCTGTTTTTATAGATCTGTATTATTCACAGAGCTTTTTAGGAGGCCTAGCCCACACTGAAATATTTTACTGTTTAGTGTGTCTCTTTAATTTTGCCCATCACACCTGTGTGTTTTGGTTACTGAAGAAAGGCAGATGCTGCTCCCTGTGCTGGAAGAAGAGACTCTGCTGAAATCTTCTGGAGCATCTCAGTCTAGAGGGGAAAAAGAGCTGGGCTAGAGAATTTCCAGTATTTTGCTCCCAGTGAAAATCCTTTCCTGGACAGGCAGAAAAAGTCATTGTTTCAGACTCTGTGTGCCCTGCTGCTTGACTTTTAGGAGCCTGATGTTGCTGGCTGGTTGCTTTGCTCCCTTCAAAACAGGTTTACACAATTACACATGAAAGACAACTGTTTTGCTCATCTCCATAAACCTTAAATATTTTTGTTTTGTGCCTGAATTATTTTGGAAAATAACCTTCCATTTATTTACCTTTTTTATGGGCTTCTGAAAATTTTTTCATTGATTCAGTGCTTCGTTTTGGTCCCCTGTAGAGGCCAAAGCAATGTGGAAAAATGGCATGATTTAAAAAAAAAAAAAAAAAAAAAAAGGATTTTTCATGTTTGGATTTTTCCTTTGCCTGTAGACAGAACGGACACGTTGAGGATGAAGAAAAATATGGTTGATAGGATGAAAGAGAAACTATAGGTCAGGGCAAGATTTGGAGTGATGAAATATTCAAGGATTGCAGCTATAAAAAAATGTTTGGATTGCACCCAAAGATTTCCCCATCCTCTTTTCAAACTGCAAGAAGAGACCCTCATCAGGAGAAGTTCAGTGATCTCTGGAACGCTAAACTCTAGATGCCTGCTCAAATAACTGAATAGGAGATTGATTATCTCTGTGCAAAGTTTACTGAAAGATTTTTCTTCTTTTTTTTTTGTTTGCCTGGAGTCTCAGATATAAGAGAAATTCAAAGTTAAAAGGCTGGTTGCTGTATCTGCTAGCAAGCAAACTACTCCAGTTGTACCAGCTGCTTTTGAGACCTCCTGACAAGAAGAAAGGGAGGAGATTTAGGTTGGGCAGGATAAAAATTTCTTCACCAAAGAGGTTTTTAAAGACTGGCCCAGCTGCCCAGGGTGGTGGTGGAGTCAGCATCCCAGGGGGATTTAAAAGCCATGAGGATGTGGCACAGGGGATAGCGAGTGCTGGATGGTCTTGGAGGGCGTTTCCAAGCTCATCAATTCTGTGAGGGCAGGGGCAGTTGGCAGAGTCTGGGTTGGTGTTGGCAGAGGTTTAACCCCACCCTGCTCACAGAATGCCCAGGGCATGGCACTGTGGGGGTTCTGAGTGCTGAATTTACCACGGTGTTTTGGCAGAGATAAGTGATTTCACCAGAATGAATCTTCCTGTATTTTCAATAAAACAAGGTTTTATTTTCCCTTTCTGCTGTGAATTGAAACATAGCATTGGCTGTATCCTGTTAAAGAGCAGCAGAACCAAACAGCCAGTTTTTTACCTATGGAGTAATAGAGCAAATTTCATTGCTTGGGAGCTGAGATGATGAAGCAAAGTTCTGTAAATGCAGCAGTTGTGTCCTTTGGCAGTGCACCTGTAAGAGGGAGAGTTTGACATCTGTGGAATGGAGCTGTTTGGGGAGAAAAAAGTAGAAAATTAAAATAGAAAATTAAAATAAGGGTGGATGGTGAAGAGGAGTTGTGGGTGCCTGGAGCCCTGGGGACTCCAAGAACAGCTGGGCCAGGGTTCATGTTGGGTCTGGAAGTGGTGCAAATTATGGACACTGAGAACAAAGACAGTATTTCTGCAACAGTTTATTAACAATCTGAGTGGTTTTTTTTGACCTTTCATCTGCATTGGGTCCCTTGTGAGCAGTGTTTTATTGCAGTATATCTGTCTGCACATCCTGGAGGAATTTGTAGGGAATCCACACACTGAGGAACCTGTTCTTAGGAGAGCTGTCCTGGAAAAGGAAAAACAAAATAACCTAAACAAACCAGCAAATCCAGCAGCAAAAAGTAAAGAAAAAACCTCAAGGTTATGCATCAAAATCTGTAACACATGCTCAAAAGAAGTTAATATCTGGTGGATGTCAATTAAGTTCTTCCTCAGCTAATAAATAGCTTAGGAGGTATAAAATTTAATACTCCTAAAATTGCAGAAGCCTTTGAAGAACACATTTAAATTGGACTCATTGTAAGAAGGAGATTTAAAACTGACCTGTTCAGAGGTGAGTAGTGAAAAAGATGGGATGGAATGAGGCTGCACTTCATTCCTTCAATGCAGAGGCCTTTTGCTTTAAGTTTTTGTTTCCTGAGGTGGCTTTTGGAACAGTTTATTTTCAAGTTCTTGTGTAATATCAGCTGAACTGCACTGGTAACAGTGGCCTGTTTATTTCTGAGCCTATTTTTAAGTGTTTCTGAGGCTCAGCTGGGCTGGGAGTGGGTCACTGTGCCACAGAAAGGGCTGCAAGAGCAGCTCTGTGCAGCTCTGCCCGTGGCCACACCTTCGGGTCCTGCTCACTTTTGGTTTTAAAGCATCAATCTGTTCCTTTCTCAGCATCTCAGGCACCGAATTCCCACTTTCCTTCTGTTCTCTCCCCACTATGGTCACCTGTAGGTAACCACTGAGGTGTGTGCACGTTTCTGAGGGTGGTTTTAGGCAGGTTTTCTAAAGTTTATGATGGGTCTGGCTTTGAGAGATGAGCAACAGAAACTGCTCTGAGGTCACAAGAAATGTTGTGCTCGTTCAGGGTTTATTTGGAAATCAGAGCAAACCAAACTTTGCCTAGTTGGCTTGCTTCCTCAGGAGCAGTACCTCCTGGTTTTTTTCCACTTGTGTGTTTTTTCCTAATCCCAGTGGCAGTCATTTTTTTGGCACTTGCAGTTAGGAGAAAAAAAATTAAGTAATACATGGCATTTGTTTTGGCGCTGGTTGTGACTCATAAATAGGGATAACATCTGTGCTGATAGTTTTTTGTGATATATAACCAGATTGAATGAACAAAGTTTTCATTTATTGCTGTTCTTTTGCCATTGTTATATTTAGGGAGCTCCAGTGTAACGAGTGAAAATATATGCTTATGTATATTGCTCCTGAATAGATCAGAATTTATATACATCCTGTGAATTTCAATTTGGCCGCTGTATCTTTTTAAACTAAAAATGGCTTATAGCCATTCCCTGGGCCTAAAACTTTTTCAGGATCCTTCCCAAATCTTAGTCTCTTGAAGGGGATACTGCTGCCAAGTCCACACCATTCTTTTAATTAAAAGACAAAAAAAAAAGAGAAGTGAAACTTCCAGTGGATGTAAATCCTGATAATCCTGAAATGATGTAAATCGGTGCAGCTCCTTAAGTCATTGGAAGTATTCTGACTTACATCTACTGAAAATCTGGCACATAATATTCCTGCTGGTCCTTTCTTCTGCCCAATAGCTGCCCTACACAGAGTTGGCACCGTGGACAAAGCACTCTCTTAGGAGCTGATCGAGGGTGGCACGGCTTCCAGCACTGCTGATTCAGCACAGCAGAGGCCATTTTCCTCATTTCTTTGTGAGTTAGATTAAATTACTCTGCAGGCTGGACTGGAGCCACAGGCCATAGTTTTACAGCCTTATAACATGGTATCCTAGCCCATGGCATCTGAGAGGTCTGGCTGTGTGTAAAGCTCTTCTGCTTTGCTGCAAAGGATTTTTGGATTTGGCGCTCGGCCCCTTTGTGAGGCTCACGGCAGCAGGACTGGAAATATTTTGATTGTCTTGTTGAGATACACTAAAGTGGGGCTCTGTTAATGGGGGGAAGGGACATCATGGGGGTCAGGTTAGTATGAAAACTCCACTGTGTTTGTCATGGCAACGTTTCTTTAGATTTGCCTTACAGAAGTGCAGGATAATAAATAACAAACGCGGGATTTAATGAGTGTAACACAACAGGAGCACCAGTGAGGCATGGAGCTTGTGCCATCAGAGCTGTTCCAGCTTACCAAAATTTGGGGAAATCCTCTTCCCTTTGTGTCTCAGTACAGGTACATTTCTCATCTAATGTGAGCAGGTTTGAACCAAGGGGGAGCAGAGGGGAGATGCCCTTTGTGGTGAGCTGGGATGCCCTGCTCACATCCCACAGAGCTGGGATGCCCTGCTCGCATCCCACAGAGCTGGGATGCCTGTGGCTGCTCTAACAGGCACATGGGCAGAGGCAGAAGCTGGTTTTCTGTTTGCTGTTCTCTGGCAGCTGCTGGCTTTGTGCATTTCCAGAGCAGAGCCAGCTCTGCTGTGCTCTGCAGTTGGGCTCCAGGACTGCAGCTCGCAGTGGAATTGCTCCAGTTGTCTTTGGCCAAGTCCTGCTCTTGCTCTGATTTACCCTTTCCCCTCCGATCCTCGTGATTGCAAAAGGGGCTCTGGCAAAGGGGGAAAACAACTGTTAATGAGGAGAGAAAAGGTCAAACAGATCAAGTGAAAGTCATCCTGCTTCCAGCATAGAGAACAATCTAAGCTGATCCTGCCCAAGCCAGGTGTTGGACTGAAGATGAGACCAGGCTTAAGGAATTTTCACCATAAGTTTGGAAGCTTCACTCTGTCTCTTCTCCCTCCCCTGACTTCCAGTCACATTGTGTTATAGTTTTAAGGGGCTTGCATTGTATCAGGATGGGTGCACCACATCTGGTTACCTTGGAGTTGCACTATTGCCTTTCAGCTTTATCTCTGTAGTCTAAAAATTAAAAGAAAAGCACCACCAAACAAACCCTCTGGTTTTAATACAAAGATGAATATAGTTTTGCAAATAAAAAATATTTTTGATTCAGAATATCAGGCAACAATTCTCTGTGTGTGATAAAGAGGTGAAGTTCATGTTGCTGGTTTCAGTGCAAAAACAAAAGTGGGTAGATCAGGAAATTTGTTTCTGAGTGGTTTTTTCTATTTTCTGAGCCCTAGTTCAGTCTCATGGACTTTGGTAGAGCTGCTGCACAGAGGGTTTATCTATTGATTTCTGAATGTATTGTGCTGTTAATCTAAAACCTCTTTCCCCAGTGGAATTTCTATTCAGAAGGCTCTAGCCAAGCTCAAGAAAGTTATTTGATTTGGGGAGTTTGAAAGAATAATAAAAGAAGGATTGATGCAGTTGGATTTTCATGAGCTCAGTCTTCTAGTAAAATAGACAGGCTTCTTCCTCCTGTGTGTGTCTGTGGTGGTTGGCTCATTATTTAGGAGGAAAGCAGAGTATGGAGATCACTTAAGTTTTACTGCCTGAAAATTTTGCAATTATGAAACTTGTTCAGAAGAAAGTAATGAGAACAGTTTTGGTGATATAACAAAATATAAAAATTAATGGGTTAGTGCAGTTTTGTCTTTCCATAAATTTGTGTGCTTTATTTCTTAGCAATTTGGCCTTTCATGCTAATTTTTAAACTAGTAAAAATTTAGTGCCAGTATTTGGGAAATCCATGTAATTTCCCAATAAGACATATGTGGCAAGGGAATTGCACCATATAAACCAGGGAACTTTGTTCCTCAGATATTTCCACCATGCTTTAAGTATTAAAGATTAAATAAGCTTTTTAAAAGAGCTGAGACAGGGGAGAAGATGGTGCTTTATGGATCTTCTTGTTATTAAAATGTTCATTTCTTTTTCTGAGAACTGAATATGGGAATAAACAGTCTTTTATTACAATAAAAAATCCCAAAAAGTACTTTCTGCCTTTGAGTGCACTGGTGTTGTCTATAGTGCAGGAGTTAATGAAGCAGACAAATGAGATGAAATTGGTAGTGAAATGAAATAAAATTGAGGGGGTTTTTTGCTTTTTGGGACTAAGGTCTTGTCTGGCTGAAATCAGTTGCCCTTGACTTCCTAGTGCCCATGGCTGGTCCAATAACAGGTTTATTCTGTTTCATTAGGATGTTCTCAAGTTAAGTCAGAGAAGGTGGATTTGTATCTAAAAAGAGATTCCTTGAGAGAATTCCTTGTCTCTAGAGCGCTGGAGTTTATTAGACATGATTATTTTTTTCCTTGGGTTTGGAAGCACACTTGTTGCTCTTATTTATGCAAAAAATGCAGCTCTCTAGAGGTATGAGATTAACCTGAGGCATTATTTCATTGCAGACCCAGGTGGGAAGCTGGAAGTTCAGAGTATGCATGAAGAATTATCTGGATTTGAGGCAAAATGTTGTATTAACTGTGCAGTTAGTCTTTGTCAGCAGCATTTAGAGTTTCTTCAGCCCTTGTGGTGACTAACCTAGCAGAATTTATTGGTGAATAGTTCAATTTGCTTAAATGGGCTCATTTTCTTGAGTAGGCAGAAATTACATCTTCTTTCAGAATGTCTCGGATTTAGTTCAGCTGAAAGGCCAAATCCAGATTTGACTTGTTTTTGTTCCCAAACACCTGTTTAAGCACTGGGTGAACAGGACACCCAGGATTTGTCTGAGGGAACTGTTCAGAGGGACTTAATTTGCTGGAGCTGGGGTAAAGAATTGCATTTTAAGACTGGTCTGAAAACTCAACTTTGAACCAGATAGGAAACAAGAGATTCTTTTTCTTTTTTTTTTTTTTTGTCCTTTTTCCCCCCCATGTAGAAATAAGTGCTTTAGAATATCTGAACCATCTACCAGTATCATTTCACTGCTGAGAATTGGGTAACTGTGTAAAATTATATTGACCTGAGGGGATTGAAATATAGAAGTGGCCGTGCGCTTAACTGTGCAGGAATCAAACTGTTTTACTGATAACATTTTATTGATTCATCTTCTCTGGGTGTTACAAGTAGCCTGAAGCCTGGCAAAATGAGCTGGCAATGTTTCTGTGTTGTGGACGTTGCAGTATTGCAGCTCTTGGTAGGTATTGAAATTTTATATATGGGCTGAGAAGCTCACGTAATTATTGTGATTTGTAATGACTGAGACTGCAGATGGGGCTTCCCAGAGGCTTCATTTCAAGCTAGATAACTGGTAATTTCTCTTTTCTGTTTAAGAATCCGTTGTCCCTCCTTTTTTCTGCAGCTGCTGAGGTTTTTCTCTGTGAAAAGCTGAACCGTATCTCTGACTTAATGAAGATGCATAAAATGATTGAAATTGCCTTAACAAGGCAGTGCTCTATACAGAGCAGCAATGAAAATGTGTCTTGCTGTTTGCAAGGGATACTTTGTCCTTTTCATAAAGAAACTGTGCCTTCCCACCATATTATAAAAATAATAACAATTAAAAAATACCCTTCTTCTGACAAAGCTTTAAGAAAAGGAACAGCTTAAAAGACCACAATGGCAGATTGTGAGTGCAACCTGCATGTGTTGACTAATTAAATTCTTTTGAAAGAGCTAATTTCATGTATTTTACTTAATGAAAGCTTATTTAAGATTTTAATGATGTGGGTCTTTTCTCTTCAACAGAATGCCATATTGACTCATGACATATTTTTACACAGGCTTCATTCTGCCGTGAACAACAGTGGTTGGAAATGTGAGCACTTGATAAAGTATCATTAAATTAGCTCCTTGTAGTTGCAGATTTTTATTGCGCTACTTTTATTCGCCGCGATATGAATTGATCGCGTTGCACTTGCTGGTTTTAAAGGTGCAGCTTTGTTATTGATTGTGCTACTTTATCTCAGGTGCTTCATCAGCCTGCTGGCAGGCTGGTTCCCTCTGCAATTTTGGGAAGTACTGGCTTTGTGCATTTTTTAATTCTGTGCCTTTTGTCTGTGTGCGTGTGTTTTTTGTTGTAATAACTTAAATCCTGTTTTGGGGCTGTACAGAGCCTTGTGCTCAGCAGCTCTGCTCTGTCGTGGGGCTTTGGGTGCTGCTGGAGGGAGGTGAAACACTGGGTGTCCCATGTGGAAGCACTGCTGGATGGGTTGTTGTCCTCAGCTGATTGCCAGGGAATTAGTGAGATTTACCAGTACAGAGGGAAAAATCAGTTCTGCTCAAACTTTATCGCCTGTGCATTTGGAGCAGGGGTTTCATCTGTTGGTGTAATTGTTGGTAATGTGATGTGTGTCACAAATAAAGTCAGAAAAACAAGAGCCTACATCTTGGTTAGTTAAACCTTTCAGATATTTTTCCACATTATCATGAGTAGTGAATTTCTTTCACAAATCTTGGAACTCCCAGACCTATTCCAATACTAAATGTATTGGAAACGGATTGCTGTCAAGACTTGTCCATCTAATTAAATTCCCTTATTAGCACCAGAGCTGCAGACTTCCAGGGAAGACATTAGTTGAATAATCTTTCCAACTTATCTAGGTTAAAACTAGATGGCCTTTTGTAAAATGCTGAGCTGAAAGTTCAGCAACAAAATACATAAGTTCTAGTCCCCCTTTGTGTGTGATCTGTGGTAATTCAATATATTATTTAAATATAAATTGGTGTTTCAGCTGTTGTGTGGAATATTTTCAGACTTCAGTTATCACAAGCTCTCGATGCTGCGAGGACTCAGTCACCTCATGCTTCAGGCTGAGGGCAGTCCATCAGTGATGGCTTTTATGCATTAATAAAAATTTTCATTATTCATTTTGGCATATTCTCAGCTAAATATAATAATAATCTTCTTGTCATAAAGTCCTACTGATCCACAGAGGTTGTTTGTGCTCTGTACTGGTGACTGTTGAATCTTTGCAAGAGAAGACAATATTAAGATTTTGACAGAGAACCAAAACATGTGAGGTTTGGTAAGAGCCCTGATGGATTTCCCAACAGGTGGGGGACTTGCCCTTGGAGGGAGCCACCAAGTGAAATGAAATATGCTTTGACCCTTGAGCTTTGCAAATGGGGATGGAGTGACTCCCAGCAGATGTGCCTTAGCCCAGCAGAATCCACTGACCCTCTGGAATGTGAGGGCATCCGGGGTCCCACTGCCCCTCCACTGCCACGTGGGAGGGCAGGCATGGTGCAGGTGGGAATGCCTTGTTTCCTTCCAGAAATGGAAAGGAAAAGTGTCTTTGTGTCAGACAAAAGACCCACACTAGCACAGGGTTGGGAATGGAGAGCTTCATAATAACACTGAGCAAGAGATGTTTAAAAATTGCCCGAAGTTTCAGGAAACAAGATATTTGTGCTAATTAGACTATTTGCCTGTCATCTTTATTCACTATTTAAATAACAAAAAGCCCTCAAGTGAAATCAAAGCGTGGTAGAACATATTTCTTGAGTCTCCTTGATCAAAGCTTATAAAAGGAGGGAAATACTGCTCATAACTATTTCCTCAAATTCAGATGTGAGATATATTCTCTATTGTAGTCGTCTCTATTGAGGACTTGTCTATAACCTGTGGCAAAGTGATGGATGTCTGTCAAGTATCAGATATCCTGCTCCTTTCCAGGGGTACATGTGATGAATTACTATTAGTTCTGTAAGGATGTGACAGAAATAAATGTCTTCAAATAAAAACAAGCTTCAAACTATATGTGAATTGTTTTGTTCTTGCTTATTAACTAACACTGGTTCAGTTGTGCACTTGTCTTCTTCTGTATCTACCTCTTGATCTTTTCTTAGATTGCAAATGATCTCTGAGATGGAGATCACCATTTTTCTGACCTGAGTTTATAAAGCAAATGCCACAGTGGGATCCTGTTCATGTGTAAGGTCTCACACCTTTTATCTTGAAGTCAATAATTAATAAAACAAACAGGAGATGCTTTTGGGTAGCTTTTCAGTCTCCTGCTCAGATGATGTTTTAGAGCAGGGTGATATAGAAATCTGTTCAGGAATTTTTGGTGCATTATCTTTTGGTTTTGTTTTGGGGTTTCTGTGTTACTGTTTTTAAGGACGTGGTTTTTTTCCAGAAAGGGAAGAAGGCATCCTCTAGACCTGAATAATTGAAAAAGAAGATTCTTCAAGCTTGATCATCTATGAATGGGAGAAAGTAATAAAAGAGGAATGGAAGCTTACACCTGTGTGGAGCCAGGTGGGAGGCAGT